>JBAMMX010000016.1:21110548-21223048 GCA_037126225.1 Dillenia turbinata | reverse complement strand
ACCCACCTCCAACAAATTGACGTCATCTGTGTAAAACAGATTGTTTCCCTAGATAAATATATCGTTTGTCTTTTGTTGCTGCTTAGAATATAATAGCCGTCAAAAGAAAAAAACCAATCATTTGGTTTCGATGGTGACGAGTTAATCGGAGTTGATCCTAATCTCAATGATCCTCTAGTTATCACCATGAGAATGAAGTCTTATATTGTCAAAAGAGTCCTCGTTCCCACCAAGGACCCCCCCTTCCGGTCTTTCTCTCTAATGAATGATCATCTTTTTCCGGAGGGTGTCTTCCCTTTCACTGTAACTCTAGGAATTCCTCCCAACCATGCAATCGCCAAGGTTATCTTTCATGTGGTGAAACTATTTTCACCATACAACGCTATTCTCGGTCACCCTAGTCTGGATAAACTAGAGGCGCTGCCTAGTACGAGACACATGAAAATAAAGTTTAGAACATCAGTGGGAATCGCCACTCTTCGTAGCAACCCTGATCCTTATGTCCTCCTCGTGGCCGAAGACGGGCAAGAGAACTTTTCAATCCATACCCTGAAATTTCGAGATGATATTGGGCCAATGACTAAACCCAAGCATGTAGAAGAAGTGATCGAGATCTCCCCAGCTGATGACCCCAATTAGACCGTATAAGTCAGGGCTAACTTGTTAGCACCCATGCGAGAAGCTATCATTGAGTGCTTACGCAAACATTCAAAGGTCTTCGTTTGGTCTCCCGTAGACATGCTAGGTATTCACCCTTCGGCCATACTTTCAAGCACACACCATTGTAGTACTTACTGATCAACTGTTAAAGCAAATCCTCCAGAAAAGAGACATCTCCAGTTACCTCATCAAATGGAACGTAGAATTGGGTGAATTCGATATTCAGTACTAGTCTAGACCTATGAACAAAGGCTAAACCTTGGTCGACTTTATCCTCGATTATACCCTTCCAATGCTAGCCAAACGTGAGTCCATCGATAGCCGGGATGAGTGGTCACTACTAGATTGGACGATACACGTAGAAGGGTCATCAAATCCTTCAGGAAGGGCACCGGACAATTTCAAAGCTGAATACGCCCTTCGTTTTGACTTCTCGGCCACCAATAATCAGGCAGAGTACGAAACCTTGCTAACAGGACTATGAATCATAGCGAACATGGGAGCCCGAAGTGTTTAGGTATTCACAGATAGCCAGTTAATCGTCAAGCAGATTGAAGGGATCATGAGACCAAGACCCAATTATGGTCAAGTATCTATGTAAATTGCGCGAAACAATGAGTAAAATTGACAAAGTCAACATTCAACAAATTTCTTGGTCAGAAAATGCATGGGTCAATACACTCTCTAAGCTGGCTAGTTCAGATTTGGTCGCCTCTAGCAGAACAATCTACATCAAAAGTCTACCGTATCCTAGCATAGACAAGCCCGAGAGGGTCCTCGTAGCGGACCAATCCCCTAGTTGGAAAGATCCTATAGAAGCGTATTTGAAATACAACTGATTGCCAGATTCACCATTAGAGGCAGCCAAATTGAAACAAAAAGTCACTCATTATGCAATCATCGATGGGAACCTGTATCGAAAGTTCTTCACCCATCTGTACTTGAGGTATCTAACCCCAGAAGAAGGAGACTATGTCTTCCGAGAGATCCATAAGGGATACACAGGAATCATTTAGGGGCTCAAAACCAAGTTCACAAAACCCTACGTTAAGGATGCTATTGGCTGACCATGAAGACCGACTTTGAGTGAGATGAATAGATTGAGTGAGTGAGAGTGAGAGAGAGAGAGAGAGAGAGAGAGAGAGAGAGAGAGGCTGAGTATGAGAGCCCTATGGTTTATGTGTCGAATGTGTAGTATTAGAGAATGTAACATGTTAGATGCCTTTATAGATCGGTATCTCAGGAGTCATGTGTTCTTGGGGCGTTATAACCCTAGTTTCCTTGTAAGAGTTTTTGAAAATCTCGAGACTCCGCAGTCAAATATTCTCGAGAGGTTTATGTTCATTATCACTTAGAAAATTTAAAAAAGTAGGGAGACTCTTCCTTTATCTGTTAGATTTCGAAAGATTCGTTCCTTATCAGGAGAGTATGCGTATTACCTTTGATAAATGAGGGTAAGCAATTAGCTTTTTATCAAGACAAAAAGGATCATGCAGTCTTGAGTGCACCGAATACCTTTGAGAACCACAGACCAACTAGTTCGTTACCAATAAAGGTTACCCAATGTGTCAGACCGTGTCCACCCTTCAGAAAGATAGATCCCTAACCGTTGACACATCTAGGCGTGAGATGTCTATTGGATCGTGGGCTCACAAGATTGAGTATTACTATAATCGGGCCTTTGGATCATGACCTAACATTCGCCCCCGACTTGTGATGTCATTTAGTAAGAAATGCACCATGAGTAACGGTCATCGAAAAGGAATGCGGCATGTGCCATTTCAGGTCTCATGAATCATCTTTAGTACGCTTTATAAGGCCAAACACTCATGTGGATAAAACACTTTCACACTTTTCTCCCACCAATCTTGTCTTCTTGTGGACCAACACTTTGTAAAGGAAGTCTTTCTTAAGAAAATGGTGAAGGGTTCTCCTTTTTAGACTCGTTAGAGCATCAACGACATTAGAAGCATGATGACAGAGCAAGAACTTTGAGAAATTCAAACCGATATGCTACTAGGGAACGATTATACTATGGTGTTGGCTATAGATAAGGATCAAGCTAATAGGGCATTGGAGGGCCACATTCTGATGTATAAACAAATAGTAAAGTACAGCCTAAAGGTACCATACACTGGCCCAATCGTGGAGATATTGCTTTATTGGAACATATTTCCAACATTTCTTCTCCCTATCGCTTGGCGTCTGGTTGTTGCTATGATTTGTCTATTAGGGTTTTGTTATCTCTGTTTTGATTTTGAGATTCTGGCTGCTATCTTTTTACTAAAGAGATGTGGAAGTAAGGGTTCTACACAGGGCTGGTACAGACTACAAACCTAGCCCAAATCTAACTGGGGGTTTTACTTCAAGGAGTTAATCAATAAAAGTTAGATGCGTAAGTATTTATTTATGGAATTTTCAAATAGAGGTCTCATGCTTGCATTGCCTAGTGCTAATGAGGAGCCATCGTTTGGGTCGAAGCCTTCGACTCCTTTTCATCATTCCTGATTCATGCGTTTGGTTGGCAACTACTACACATCAACTCAAAGAAATATCTGGGTCAATTTTCTTGCGGATTATTAGATATTGTCTTTGGCGGGCTTACTAATCGGGGAAAAAAGGAAGATTGATAGGTTTCTTTTGGTCGAGAGGAGGAAGAAAGAGTTCATTGCTATCCTGCACTCTCTCGAAGATGCTGTTTTTAAGGAGGTCACAACCGATGGGCAAGTGAGACCGAATGTCAAGAGGCCTTCGAGGGCACCCAGGACTCGATCGAGAGCCATACCTCCTTCATCAAAGAGAAGGAAAATTCAATTGACTGAGTATTCTGCGGAGAGAGAAGGTAAGGGAACCAAGGAGGTCAGAGTGCATATGTGTCTTGCTTCGACAAGACATTTGGAACCAATGACCATAGGGTCAGAGTAAGCCAACAGCTCGGCATCTAACGATCACACATTACCAGTTGGTGATAAAAATGTCTCGATGAGGGAGGTGACTAAAGTGGAGGGACTTGAGGATGTCTCTATGCCGATTGCTGAGGTGGGGTCACTAAAGAAACCAAGTGTTTCCACAGCTATAGTAGAAGAGATGTTTGGGCCATCTTATGTTGTGCCTTTGTGGCCCCTACGCAAGGGAAAAGCAAGGTGGTTGATGGAACTGATCTCCCTCCTTCTATTTCTATTCAATCCTTCAATGGTAAAAAGGACTCAAGGGAGAGAGGAATGGTTGCAATCTATGCGGGGGACAACTGATACAGTTATGTTGACATAACTGAGGCGAGTTGAAGAGTTGCTCGATTCGATTTTCATCATTTAAAGTTGGAGCTGAACAGGATATCTCTGGAGCAGGCTGATGAGGCTCTTTATTTAGGCTTGATGGTATCATTTTTTCCTAAACTTGTCTTATTTTATTTCTTGCTCTACTTCGCTTTCGGTTGATCCGGTTCCCTTTTGTAGACAATGGTCTTGAGAGAGTTCCAAAAGCAGTGAAGGAATTAGATGATAGGACACTTGGAGGGACATGCCAATCAGTTAGGGAGCCAAGTCTTGGCATTATAGAATGCTCTCGAATAAAGGAAGAAAGATGCAAAAGCAAAGAAAACATCTGGTGCGTTGCTTATTGAAAAAGATGAAGAGATAAGGTGCTTGCAGCAAAACTAGGCCTTATCTCGAAGGCGCTATAAGGAGCTAAATGCCGAGGCGAGGGTTCATGAGGCAAGTCTGTAGACTGCTAAGTCGCTGGCTTTGATGTGCAAGGAGTCAGTTCAGGCTGCAGATAGGAGACTGACAGAGATTGGGGAATTTTTTGCCAAGAAGACTGAGATCCTTAAGCCTTCCCACATAGGTTGATTAAGAGACTAAGGTGTGTCAAAGAGATAGTTCACCGAGCGGCTTTGGACAGGGCCTTGCCCTCTAGTAAAGAGCCTATCGGTTAGGAGGCAATAGATTAGGGCCTAACCCCTGCTGACCCTGTTGGCATTCCCACTAAGTCGGTCGCGGTTCAGACTGCTATAGAGTCTCGTCCTCTCGAAGTTCTAGCACTCCCCCTATTCCCTCTGATTTCGTATAATCTTCATATTGTCTATCTATTAATGAAAAACTTCGTTACATCTTGCATGTGTTATAACTGGGGGATATTCCCTTAATCATTCAAATTGTGAAGATAGATTTTATCTGTATGCCTTTGGTAGGATTCGTCTGAGAGGCCTGGCCAAGTCATATACCATGCTTGTTCATTTTATACTACTTAGTCAAATGAAAGATGCTTGCTCGCCCGGGGGCACATTGTCTTCGTTAGGAATCAAACGATCAGATGGGTCGTGCCTTCCCTTTGGGGAATCAGGTCCCTATTGATGACATGCTTTATTCACTAGGAATCAAACAATAGGATAGGTCATGCGTACCCTTTAGGGAGTCAAGTCCCTTATTGACGACATATTTCCTTCGTTAGGAATCAAACAATAGGATGAGTCATGCTTCATTCATTAAGAATCAAATAATATGATGAGCCGTGTCTATCCTGTAGGGAGTCAAGGAGTCAAGTCCCTTATTGACGATACGTTTCATTCGTTAGGAATCAAATGATAGGATGGGCCATGTCTATACTTCAGGGAGTCAGGTCCCTTGTTAACAACATGCTTCGTTCGTAAGGAATCAAACGATAGGATGGGTCATGCATACCCTTAAGGGGTCAGGTCCCTTGTTGATGACATGCTTTATTCATTAGGAATCAAATGATAGGATGGGTTGTTCCTACCCTTAAAGGAGTCAAGTCCCTTGTTAACGACATGCTTCGTTCGTTAAGAATCAAATGATAAGATACAGATGATAGGGTATCACACATACCAGCCACGAAATAAGAAATACTATTATGAAATGTAAAATCCTAAGGCAAAATGATAGAGATGTACCCTGCAATCATAGGGGAATCATGATCACATGGGAATAGATACTCAAGATTCCAAGTTGCAAGACAATATTCCGACTAAACTTATCCTTATGTGCTTGGTATTGGGCAGGGCTTCCATGGCGTTTAGGTCTGATCTGCCTAAGATAGCATTGTAGAGCGAGAGAAGTTTCATCACATTGAATATGGTGGTAGCTGTTACATGCTTTGGTGGTGTGCCGAAAGTGACCGGGAGTGAGATAATACCCTTGGGGTATATCCATTAACCAGAGAGTCTTTTGACTAGACCTGCATGGGGTTAGAGGTGCGTCTGATCGAAACCTATTCGTTGGAAGGCATCCTAATAGAGGAGGTTGCACCCTGCTCCTTGATCAATAAAAATCCTTCTAACCTTGTACTGGTCGATTTTGGCAATTACAACAAGGGGATCATGATGATTGGGGTCAACCCCTAGAAAGTCTCCATCAGTGAAGTCAAAACTGGTCTCTCACCCTTTGGCTGCTTGTCAACGTGAGTCATCAGTATCTCTTGAGGAGCAGTGGGAGATGTTTTGACCATATAAAAAATGGGTGCAATCATGCATTCAGTTTAATCCCTCCGTAGATAATTTTGAAGGTCTAAGCTAAAGGCTGGAAAGACACTAGTTGGGATATAAGGCTCGTGAAGAGATCGTTCGTAATAAATCTGGAGGATCACATCACCTGGTCGGTTATGTGTTGATTGGGTGATTGGCTATTTATTCAATTCATTTTCCTGTGGTGGGGCATATTGATCAGGAGAGGGTATATTTCTCCTTTCTATACTGATAAACTTTTGTAACTTTCTGCTTCGAACCAAGAATTCTAGCTCATCATTGAGCTTTCTGCACTCATTTATCATATGGTCATAGTCTTGATGAAAGTGACAATATTTGGTCTTATCTTTTTTAGAGTCATCCTCCGTTGGACGAGGAGGCCATATGACATACGGTTTGTCTCTGATTTGGAGTAAAACTTGACTGGGGTCTCGTTTAGAGGAGTATAAATGTTGAACCTTTGCTGAGGCAATGGTTCCAACCGGTTTTTCTTTGATAAGGGTTGCCAGGGTGACTGACTGCATTCTCTTCAGGATGACTAGTTTCTATGTCTGTCAAACACTTCAACATCTTCAGCCGCTAAATACTTCTCAGTGCAGGCATAGAATTCCTGGATTGTAGAAAGTGGGTTCTTTGTGATAGTTGTTTTCATACTTGAGGGATGTAGCCCCATAAGCAAGGCGGCTAACGTAATAAAATCATCCAAGGTTGGGACCTTTATCATCTTGGCTTTCAACTTATCCAGAAAGTCCTTTAAAGGTTCATAGTCTCTTTTCCACAGTGACAGTAAAGGAGTAGACCTTTTTTTGGCTCCCTGATTGATCACAAAGTGAGTCTCGAACTGTTGTCGAAGCTTAAAGAAACTTTTGATGCTGAGTGACAGGAGCAAGTTGAACCACGTTAACGCGTTGCCATTGAGGGTAGTAGGAAAGTCTTTACACATAGCAACATCCGTCATGTCTCTTAAAACCATCACTATCAAAAAGTGAGCTACATGATCACGAGAGTCGGTCTTACCATCATATCTTTCTGTAGGAGGTAGAAGTATATCACGGGGCACCAGTTCCGAAGAGACCTTCGAATCGAAAGGCGATATACTAGAGGGATAAAAAAGGGCTTTATCCCTACTTGCATTGGCTCGTTTGAGTTCATTAACAACGAGTTGCTTGACTTGCCTCCTCAAATCATCAAGGTCATGATAGGAGGTTACTAAAGGTTTATAGTTCAGGCGAGGTGTAAGCCGCCGAGAGCATGCATGCCCTGATCCTCCTGAAGAAGATTGTCCCTCTGGTCTAATGACATGGTTGAGTCCTTCTAATTGCTTGCTTATATTCTATATTTTGGATTCTAATCTTTTCAGTTGGGGATGATTAGCCCTCTTTGGGGATGTTAGCGTAGGAGGTGCGACCGGGTGTTCTTAAGGCACAAGTTGTGGGGCTTGCCCTGGGTAAGGGATTTGAGAACGAGTGCAGGGTTGTCAACAAGGTGAGCAGATGTTGCTGGCAGTGTAGTGTCAATTGGGGTTACAGTATGTCTATTCGCGATGGATGCAACCTTCAAGGCAGTTTTGGTTCTTCTTTTTGGAGGCATAATGGCCTAACAAGTCGGAGTGTTTGCTGAGGTTGCTCTAGTCTTTCCCACAAACGATGCCAATTTGTTGGAGGTGGGTCATGTCTCCATAAATTCTGACTCCTTTAACTCGAATAGGTACTTCGAAAGATGAATTGAAACCTGCAAAAGTCTGCCGAAGGATGCTCCAACGGGGTAGACTCTGATGCTCAAGCCAAAAAGAGCGGTTTTCAAGAGGAATGAATAGATTACGAGAGAGAGAGAGAGAGGTTGAGTATGAAAGTCCTGTAGTTTGTGTGCTTTATGTGTAGTATCAAAGAACATACCTGGGCTGTAACATGTTAGATGCCTTTATAGATCGGCGTCTCAAGAGTCACGTGTTCTGGGGGTATTATAACCCTAGTTTCTTTGTGAGAGTGCCCGAAAATCTTGGAACTCCACAATCAAATATTCTTGAGAGGTTTACTATCTTTATCACTTAGAAAATTTAACAATGTAAGGGTGACTCTTCCCTTATCTATTAGATTTCGAAAGATTCCTTCCTTATTAGGAGAGTATGTGTATTACCTCTGGCCAATGAGGGTAAGCGATTAGCTTCTTACCGAGATGAAAAGGATCATGTCGTCTTGAGCACACCAAATGCCTTTAAGAGCCACAGACTGACTAGTTCGTTACCAATAGAGGTTACCCAATGTGTCGGGTTGTGTCCACCCTTCAGGGAGATAGATCCCTAATCGTTGACACGTCTAAGTGTGGATCATAGGCTCACAAGATTCAATATTATCGTAATCGGGCCTTTGGATCATGTCCCATCAAGATGAAACAATCGAAGGATGAATGCATGAAATCTGAAGATGGTGGTGGTACAATCAATAGCTAGTCGTGAGAAATCAAAGATGGTAAAAAAATGATGGTGGTCTGACTGGTATATTTTGTATTTTGACTAAGCTTTTTGGGCACGTGGGAAGGCTTTCGGAGCTCTCATCAACACTATTGTGATTGTCTTAAGGAGTTGAACCATTTTATATATTACTAAATGACTATTGGATGACCTGATAAGTGAGAGAGAACCTGAGCAGTGGATCTAAAGAAAAACTCGAAACACTTTTGCAACCCTTTTACAAAATAAGCTCTGATACCATAATAAAGAGTGCAGAGTTTGGAAGAGAAAATGTTCTTTGTATTTTTTTGTATATTTTATGTTTTGTACAAGGAAATATTTATTTCAATGCAGGTAATTAAATCATGCCTAATATTATTGATAGTGCATGGCCCAAACGGCCTAAATCATGTTGGATTGAAGACTAGCCCATAACTTGTCGAACAACTCTCGGTGATCCTCTTGTCAACCTGGTCAGCATCCATCTGGTCATTCAACTGACTTGCCAGACCAAGAGCTCATCATCACAAGGCATGAGATCCTCCGAGTTAGTAGCCCTGGGGGCACAATCAACTAAAGCATGCCGTCAATAAGAGATTTATCTCCTAGACAGGCAGATATGGCCCACACTCGCTCGGCATCAATCGACCAGACTCTGTTTGGTATCCAGCTGATCAGTAGTCAACTGTTTGATACCTCCTCAGTGCTCGGCGGTTGTAACTCAATCTGCTAACATAATATTCACTCTTCCTAAATCATGGGGGCAATCTCACATAATTGGTAAGGAGACTTACAATCACAACCGATAAGGAAAAGAATATCCATGGTGATCTGGACTTCTAAACTAATGAGAGTTGAAATTTTTGAGAATCCTACACTTTGATTCCCGAAATCTTGAGGTGCTCTCGTGAGAAAATTATGGTTTCAACACCTTGCATGTATACAACTCTTACATGTAAAAACTATATAAATATCATTGAGACACCCGACTCTGTATGTTCTTTGAACTTACACATAGCTCATAAAACATACAAAGCTCTCTTTCAGTCTGTTTCTCTTTTTTAAAATTCATTATCTAACTTGAGTGTCAGAGTCTCCCCTATTGGAGCACTCTCTATCGGCCCTTTGCAGGTCTCATCAATCAAGACCATCAAATGGCTAAATCATCCCGTTCAAGTTATTAGAACCATTATCTGTGGAGTCAGAGCTAAATCTCCTTCTAATAGATTAGTGTTGTCTATGAAAACAAAGTAAAAAGAAGCCGCTCTCGCATCGCATTGCTTTTCTCAAGAGAACGTGCCTCCCCAGAGAATAACTAAGGCTACTTCTTGAGTTGCGTCTCTAATGGAAGGGCACACTATCACCCCTATAAATATTGCACAATCGGCAATAAACCGCTCCACAAGAGTTCCTATTGTTACTGGTCCACCTGAGATACAACCTCCACTTGACCACAAAAGTCACCCGGCACCACCCATCGCTCCTCACTCTCCAGAAAGGATCACTTGACCTCAAGTGGAAAGGTTGGAGTCTAGGTTACAAAACATGAGTAAGCAATTGGAAGAACTCAGCCGTACTATCAGACTAGGAGCCCAATCCTCTTCTCGTCGATTTGGTCACACGCGCTCATAAAAGTTTGAACACAGAGAACACTGGGAGCCCTCAGTGACTCCCCGACATGACCCTAACGGCCTAAGGAAATAGGTCGAAGAACTCATGGCAAACGAGTTAAGACGTGCTAACATGAAAAGGGATGAGTCTGCTCAACATCTCACTGGTCTTTTACCATTCGATACCAGGATCTCCTTAGAGCCAATGTCTTGCAACATACTTCTCTGCTTTTGAGAAGTACAATGGCACTACCGATCCTAGGGATCATATGGCCCACTTCGTTACTGTGATAATCTAAAGAGACATGTCAAATGTCACCATGTGCAAGCATTTTCCAATAACCCTAAAAGGCAATGCATTGACATAGTTCAATTCACTTTTCCCGTTTAGTGTCAAGAGTTTTTCCCAATTCTGGCAGCAATGTGAGATGCACTTTGTCATCAGTAGAAGGGCTAAGAGAGTCCACATCCTTCCTTTCGTTGCAATAGAGGGATGATGAGCTATTGAGAGACTTTCTCGAGAAGTTCAAAACTGAGATGATAAAAATCTCTGGTTTAGACCACTCTATTGCATTGGTAGCATTGCTCACAAGGTTATGACCATCGGCGATGAAAATCTCTATCAACAAAAATACCCCATCTTCCATCTAGGAGTTTTACGCTTGAGCAAAGATGTATATCATCACTGAAGATGCTAAGGCCTTTGATAAATGGTGAAACCGACCAGCTTAGAACGAGTACAACCGATTACCTTGAGATCCTCACCAAAGAGGGCCCAACAAGGACCCCCTCAACCACAAAGGTTTACCAGCTATATGATTCTCAACGAGGCACTTAGCCAAGTCGTTGTCCAGATTCAGAATAAGCCATATGTTAGATGGCCTCCTTACTCTATAGAGGACGATTCCTGAAAAGACAAGACTTGATACTGCCATTTCCACCAGGATTATGGCCACCTAACAGACGAATGTAAGAAACTGAAAGATGAACTCGAGTTCCTCTTCCGAAGTGGTCAATTCCAAAGTTTCATCAATGTAAAAAGGGAAGATCTCCCTCCTTGGGGCTCACACAATACAAAGTGAGAAAACGAGCAAGTTGACTGGCCAATCCTAGAGGATGCCCACAACCTACCAAATTGAGAGATCCTCCAAGTACAGGGTGGATATGACCCCTTGACCTTTTGACCCATATCTTGCAAGTGCTATACCAGCATGACCACTCCTGACAAATGAGAAGGAACACTTAGTAGCTTCTATCTTTTAGAAGATAGAGTCATTTGGCTCTGCATCCAAAGAAGTCCTTGTTACTTGTACTGGGAAATAACCCAAGAAGAAAAGGCCTATGATTAGTTTTAGTGATGACGACCTGATAGAGGTCGACCCAGATTAACATGATTCTCTCATCATTATCGCAAAAATTAGGTAATATGAAGTCAAGAGAATCTTTATGGATCAAGAAGCTGATTGTAATCTCCTTTACTGGAATGCCCTACATTAGATGAGTTTCACCCTAGCACACTTACAGGCTCATGTTGGGCCCATCAAAGAGCTCTCAAGTGAATTGATATACCTTGAAGATATTATCACACTGCCCGTCACTCTTGGGACTCCACCAGATCACACAACGGCATCCATTATGTTCAATTTAGTTAAACTTCCCTCACTCTACAATGTTATCTTGGGGCGACCTGGTTTAAATGCCTTGGAGGCATTACCAAGCACAAAACACATAAAAATCAAGTTCAGAACCTCCACTGGCATCAGGACACAACCTTGTAATCTAGAACCCCCAGTGCACCCTCTCAGTAAAATCTGAACCTCTCTCTGCTTGCTTTCATAATACTACCTGTCAAGTGACCTATGGTATCTAACCTTATTGCTTAGTTTTATTAATTAACTTGTGGTTATCTCACTCGTGACGATTTGTTTCATTAATCTCTCCATGATTTGATCACACCGAACACGTGTCGCATAGCCCTTCCTACCAAACGAATGTTGTTAATAAGGGATCTATCTCCCCATTGGGTGGACATGGACTTTCCCATCGAACAAACATGTCGTCAATAAGGGATCTATCTTCCCATTGGGTGGACATAGCCCTTTATACCGAGCAAACGTGTTGTTAATAAGGGATTTATCTTCTCGTTGGGTGGACATGACCCTCCTATTGAATGAACATATTGTCAATAAAGGATTTATCTCCCTATCGGGTGGACACGACCCTTCTAATCGAATGAACATATCGTTAATAAGGGATTTATCTCCCTTTAAGTGGACAAAGACCTTCCTATCGAACGAACATGTCATTAATAAGGGATCTATCTCCCCGTTGGGTGGACACGACCTTTCCTTTCAAATAAACGTGTAATCAAGAGATATATCTCCCTGTCGGGTAGGCAAAGCCCATCTCACTTTCGAACGAACATAACATCGATTAGAGATATATCTCTTCGGTAGCACTCTATTCGATAAGCACAAAGGGAACAATACAATCAACAAAAAGGGAATAATCAAATGTTTCATTAATCCTTTTGAGGGTACAAAGGAAAAAGTTATAAGCAAAGAAAACAAAAAACCCGATCAAGAGGCTGGAAGAATAGTAGATCCAACAGGAGCTTAAGGCACATCCCAATCCACTGCATCCACTGGAGCTTCCCTGACAAGAGCAAGAGCAGACTCAGGATTAGAGCCAATACCCTTAGTGTTTGGGGGCACGGTGCCTATCAGTCCCACTTGCCGAATGATCTCTATAGCACATTGGACCCTCTAGGACAGATGCACCAAACACACGGGTGCTGATCAATAGTTCTTGTAACAGCGCCCCTAGGTCGGCTACCCTTTGCTCGACAACTTGAAGGGACTGCCTAGTACATCAACCAGCCTCCTCGCGGCTTGCAGAGATACTTCAAGCACCTTGACCTCTGCTTCTAGCTCTTCATATTTCTTGGAGACCAATTTACATTGATGGAGAGCCACATCCCACTCAACCCTCAGCTGTTTCACTTCTTTATTGTCAGCATTCATGGCAGTTGTGGATGCCCTCTCTTTCTCAAGTTCCCATTCCTTCCGTGAAAGGGCATCCTCTAATCGGGGCACATCTGTCCCCATCTAGTTGGCCCGAAGCCTTATATGGCTCTCGTCTACGCCCTCCTCCACTTCTGGAACTCTGTCAGGACCATAGTCTGAGGAAATGAACACCAGTCTATGAGAAGAAAGGAGAAAAGGAAACAAACATTACAAGAATAAGAAGAAGAATACTGTCAAGGTGGCAGACAGTAAGGCCACGCCACCTTACTCAAGCAAGAGCTTGTTTAGCTCAATTTTGAATAGTGAAAATTCAGTTGATCGACTATTCGCCTACCCTCAGTGACATCCACATAGCTGTGACAATTGTCTATAGTGCAGATTGTTACCATTCCTTGCTCCGAGCCTTGAAACCTATCAAATGATCGAATAAGAATTACGTAAGGAAACGCTTCCTCCTCGAGCATCATACGCTTACCTTTGTTTAAGGGCAACAATGGAATAACAGAAGATGTCTTGTACCAGGCCCCATTGTCGAACCAGGGTTAATATCTTCAGGGGAGCCTCGAGCATGGCCTTCAACCCCCTCTCACCACTCTTGGCCTCTGTACTACCTGTCTCCATAAGCTCCGGCCGAACAACCATGTCTCCACGAGCCTCAAACCTATAGTCCTCAGCATTAACGACTCTTTGAGTAGCCGGAAGGTCTTATCTTATAACTCTCTATTTCCCACACATCAAGGATAAAAGAGGGATGGTGTCGGCACCTGCATCAGAAGTGCTCTCTGTCTCAGCCACCTCTCTCTTTATGGGCCTCATTTGCTTATCGATGGTGATCTCCTTGAGGCCTCTCTCCTCGGGAGAAGCAAGCACGTCAATAAGCTTCTTGCTCTTCTTCTCAATCAAGAGAAACCTCTCGATCTTCCTCTTTTCCCTTAGTAATAAGCCTGACAATGATAGCATCTCATTGTTTAGAAGAAACTCAATCCAAATGCACCTCTTCTTGGCCTCATAATAACCAATGACCGAATGCACGAATCTCGAATGGCGAGATCATTGATGAGACCTTAGCCCTAGAAGTGGTTCCTTATCAGGAACCGGCAACATAGGCATCAATTCTTTGTTCAAAAATTTCACAAAGAAGTATTATGCATCTAGTTTTTATCGATGGTCTCTTTATAAAAGAATCTTAAATTCAACGCAGATCGGGTTTGTAAATAGAACCGCGCTTCCATAGAACCACCGTGAGTGCTCCTCTTGAGAGCAAACGTGGATGTTAGGATCTCAAAATCAAAGCGAAAATGGTTGAAACTCATGAGAGACATTACAGCGATGACTAAGCGCCAAGCACTAGGAATAAGCATCATTGGAAAGATATTCTAACAGACCAAAACTCACGTGACATCGCCCATATATGGCACCTTTAGGCCATACTTGACGCACTATTTGTACATCAGGATGCGGCCTTCTGAAACACTATTGGCCCTGTCTTCATCAATGGCTGACCAAAAGGCGTAATCATCCCCCAGCAGCATGTTGCTTCGAACGTCTTGCAACTTATCCTCAGTCATGACACTTCTTGTTTCCTCGATACTCAATGAACCTCTAGCTATTTTTTCTTAGATTGTTTTCGTAGAAGGTTGAATCGTCAAGAACATTAACCATTGTAAAAGTAAAAGCAGTAGTGGGAAACCAGCCAGCAGACATATAGTTTAAAATACGTATTGAAAACAATTCATAAAAACCAAAATGACACGAGTCGCATTTAATTCTTTAATTTGCAAAATCTAAAAAGTTTGGTCTAGATGATACTCCTAAAGTCCCTTCTTCGAAACAACAACAACAGTAAGAGCAAGTGTTGGTGCATGGCCAAAACAGCCTAAATCATATTGGGTTGAAGACTAGCTCATAACTTGTCAAACAGTTCTCGGTAGTGCCATTGTTATACTACAAAATTAAAGCATTGAGGTGACGGTCAAAAATCGTCTACATAACTCACCAAATCTGTCAACAATACTTTCTCCAATGGATGCACGTTCAGTTGGGCATACACCAGTCGGGATAGATATATTGTGACATTTTGGGCTACCGTTGGAGCATGTCATCTATGTATACTAACGGAACGATTGAGTTGGTAAAACTAGTGATGTATCATCAGTTACCATGTGTAATCAGATAGTAAAATTAGTGATGGTTACCATGTGTTACCATATGTTACTACATTTATCTTCGATTGCGATCGAGATAAAAAATGTTAGAAAATGTTGACGGTTAGAAATGAGTTAAAAAATTATACCAAATATTGACTGTTACTATTGAGTTAAAAAATTATACAAATTGTCAATGGTAGAAAAGTGTTAATGATATTAGTGGTTTGTATAGTCACTTATCATGCGTTAGGAGATGTTACTACTCCATCATTGGTTACCATTAAGTTACAAAATGTTTACGGTAGAAAAGTGTTAGTAAAACTAGTGTTGTATGATCAGTTACTATTGAGTTATAAAATGGTGTAAAATGTGGACGGTAGAAATGTATTACGAGATGTTACTACTTTTTATCATCGGTTACCGTTGAGTGACAAAATGTTACAACATATTGACGGTAGAAAATGTTAGTAGAATTAGTGAATTCATCGTCAGTTACTATGTGTTACTACATGTTATTATATGTTACAGTTACCATGTATTACCACATGATACAAAATATTGACGGTAGAAAATGTTAGTAAAATTTGTGGTTTTATGGTCCATTATTATGTGTTACCATATGTTACTAGCGTTAGCATCGGTTGCTATTGAGATAGAAAATATTGACACTTACCAATGAGTTACAAAATTGTACTAAATATTGACGGTTACTATTGAGTAATGAAATTGTACAAAATGTCCACGGTAGAAAAGTGTCAGTCAAATTGGTGGTTTTATAGTCACTTATCATGTGTTAGGAGAGTTACTACTTTATCATCGGTTACCACTGAGTTACAAAATGGTACAAAATGTTGACGGTAGAAAAGTGTTAGTAAAATTTGTGGTTTTAATATCGGTTATTATTAAATTACAAAATGTTTTAAAATATTGACGATAAAAAAGTATTAGTGAAATTAGTGTTTTATGATCGGTTACCATTGAGTTACAAAATGGTGCAAAATATTGACGATAGAAAAGTGTTACGAAACGTGGTTAGCATTAAGTGACAAAATACAGTTACTATGTGTTACTACTTTTATGATCGGCTATGGTTAGGATAAGTTACTGATTTTATTATCGCTGACTACGTGTTACTAGATGTTGCTATTTTAATTGTCAGTTACGATTGAGTTCGGAAATGTTAGTGATCTATCATCAGTTACCATATATTATAAGATATTACTACTTTCATGGTCGGTTATCATCGAGTTAGGAAAGATTAATGATTTTATCATCGATTAGTATACTTGATAAGATGTTATTACTTTAATCATCATCATCGGTTAACAAGTGTTAAAAGGTGTTACAACTTTCATTGTCGGTTACATTAGTTAAGGTAATATTATTAAATTAATCATCGCTTACTTTGTGTTACTTTGTTTTACGAAATGTTACTATTTCATCAACTTTCATCGTTAAGTTAGGAAATGTTGTTGATTTTAAGAGTCAGTTACCATTGAGTTAGGAATTGTAAGTGAATTTAATATTGTTATGGGATGTTAGTATTTTAGAGTCGTTAACATTGAGTTCGAAAATGTTACCATGTGTTACGATGGAAATGGTAACACATCTTTCATTGGTTACCATTGAGTATGGAGAAGTTCCGTTACCATGTGTTATAATATGCTAGGAGATGTTACCAAATGTTAGTACTGAAATATAGGTGACCATTAGTTAGGAGATGTAATAAGTTTTATTGTGGGTATAGTTACTGATGATTTTATTATTGCTTACCGTATCTTATTATGTGTTACTGGAATTACTATCAGTTCATGGACGGGCGCAAGCATATGCCTCACGGGGGCCCGCGCATTCATGTTGGGCGTAAGAAAAGCGATTACTTCATTATTTTTTTATTTTAAAAATATTATTATTAAAATAAATACACTTGATTATTATCAAATTAAATAATATAATGATATAAAATTAGTTATCATCACCACATGATTTAAGAGTGTATAAAAGAATTACAAAAATATTATAAATATAAACAGAATTGTATTAACATACAAGATTGAGTAGTACA
This sequence comes from Dillenia turbinata, assembly GCA_037126225.1. NCBI lineage: Eukaryota > Viridiplantae > Streptophyta > Magnoliopsida > Dilleniales > Dilleniaceae > Dillenia > Dillenia turbinata. Next base: position 21,205,612 of record JBAMMX010000016.1, on the reverse strand, counting down.
TTACATTGAGTAAAGAAAGATTAAAACCAAGAGGAAAGAAAGATTCATTTTCCACAATAACATGTCTATCTTGTACTAATAGTAAGAGGGTGAAACAAAAATAAAACAAAAAACATCTCTTGGTGAAATAAAAAATGAAACAAAAAACGTTCATTTCATCACCAAAAATATTACTATTACAATTTGGAACTCACAATCCCACCATATTTCTAAAACTAAGCAAAGCAGTGAGTAACAAATTTATGTCAAACTTTCTTCCTGTCAATAAAGAAATGAATAAAAAAGTGAAGTTAATATAATCATAAAGTAAGATTATAAAGAATATAAAAAATGGTTATAAAATAAAATATTACCCGTGGGATAGAATTAGGTGTTGATAATGATGGTACACTACTAGCATCTGGTATTGGAGGAATCTAATAATATAAATGATTACGATTATTATTAAAAGATAAAAATGAAAATAGTAAGATTATGCACATTCACACCTGAACACTAGGAATAAGCCTTGCTTCATTAATCAGGTTTATCAATTCATTTGTTGTCCACTTCTGGCATGTGCAGCAACATGCATAAGAATATTGCGGACCAAATTACTAAGATTGTGATTTTATTCCATTAAACGTTCCATCATAGTAGTCATTTCTTGCTTCTCAGCTTTAGTTGAATGCACACTGGGAGTTGTAACCTTTCCCACGCATCTAATTCTTCCCCTAGAATTAGACCCTTTAACTTTAGATACAATATCACTTTCTCAAGACAAATTTAAACTTTCCATTTGTACATCTTCTGTAGACTCTATTCCAGTTTTCATCATTTCCTGTAAGAAGTAAAAAGTAAAATGTCAAAGTCGCATAAATAAAACAGTTAGAATTACATAAAAGGATAATCATCCATACCATAACTTCTGATGCTTTTGTAGAAACTAAACTGCCATCTAATCATGTTTTGTTTGTAATATAAAGTTCAGCTCTAGAAGGTTTCCTCCCAGATTGTGTCAACTATAATGAAAAAAAAAAATAAAACAAAACAGAGTTTGAAATGTTTAAAAGTAAAGGAGAGATGAATTATTTAAATGTTTAAAAGTAAAGGAGAGATGAATTATTTATACCTGCTCATGTATGAGCTTTGCAAATGATTTCGATCTTAAGCAATGTGGATCAGTCAACTTGGAACGACATTCGGAATTTCTTTTACTAATTTCCTAGAACAGAGAAAAATGTATAAGAATGGCACAGAGAAAAAATGGGTTGTATAGTGGATTGCATTTGCACCTTTTCTTTATCACTCAACCAAAAAGTAACAAGCTCCTTATACTGATATGGATCAACTCTTTCATCTTCCATTCTCTTGATATTTTCATCTATTCCCAGTGAATCATCGAACCATTTTGATTTTAGAGAATTTTTAAAACTCTTCCATTTTTCACTCAAATTTCCAATAACCCATTTCTTTGTCTCTTCCCTGAGTGGCCTGAAGGTAATCTTCGACTACAATTGAAATAAAGAAAATATATCATCTTTATAGTCATTGATTAATTGAAATAAAATTTTATAGATAAGCTTTTCCATCTAGCTATTGAGTAAAAAAAAATAGACACCTGTACAATGTTCCACATATCATCTTTATAGTCCGTTGGCATATCACGCCAAGTTTTATAGTTGATTGGAGCAATGGCATGGACTCTAACTATAGAGCCAAGAAATCTGGTAAAAATTGTACCATCAATTCCTATTGGTTGATTTAATTCGTTCATTTCAACCAGCATACGTTGTCTTTTTTCTAAATCCCAAACATCTTGACAGCGCGTTGGACCTTTATATTTCTTGATAACTATTGAAAAAATAAACATAAGTTGTCAGTTGATACCATGGTAATGTCAAACCTCAAATTAAAATAAAACCTGGGGTAATATTTTCGCAAGATTGGGTTTCTTCATATTGAACTTGTTGTTGGGATTGTTGTGATTCTTCATGCTGAGTAACAATATTCATCCGACATTTAGTTCATCCCATAGCTACGGTGGTTCGCACAGTAGATGTTTTCAGAGTAAGAGATTTGTAGAGATTTGAGGAAAGAAATGTTTCATACTTAATATAATATTTTTGGATTAGAATCCAATTACAAAGCGCGCCATTTTGTATCTTTTTTTTTTCTTCACCCGCCTTTTTTCTGCATTTCTTATCGCCTTTTTTAAATTAAAATTTCTACCACTGTCTTTTTTATCTTTCATATATTTCTTTTTTTTTTCATATTTTTAAGTCGGTAACATTTGTTTTCTTTTGATTTTATATAATTTTCAATTTCAAGTCGAGAACTTAGAACAGTGAAAAAGTCATTCAATCTAAAATTTATTATTAAATTCTTTTTAAGTTAGATTTTATCATGACTTAATCACTACCACTTTATTACCACTTGTTAGTATGCATAATTGCAAATAATAATTAAATAAAATTGATAACACACATCTCAAAATTCTTCATCTATTCAAAATATATGTTTATGAACCAAATTAAATGAAATAACATGTAAATTAAATTAAAGAAATATATAGAGTATATTTATATCGAGTTGAATGGTGTTGAATAATTTAATTAATTAATTAATTAATACATTATCTTTAAAGTAAAAATGAACATCGAGATTGAAATTAATATTAATGTTGTCATTCGTTTATTTTGAAATTTATATAAAATTATATAATGTGAATAAATAATATGAATTCTTCCCTTTTTCTTTGAAATTTAATTGGTTCATATAATATTGATGATAAGATGTTTAGTTTAAATATTACTCTTATTTATCTAACTTATTATAAAAAATCGGTAATAGAAATGGCAATTGCTGTAACACCGACACTGCGGTGTCCGTACTATTGTATTCCTATTTTTGAAATATATATATATGTAATATATTCCTCAGTTTATATATATATAATATTTAATTATATTGATTTTCGATATTGGGGCATCGAATTTAAATTTTTGGTATATTTTAAAAGCCGTGTCCGTAATTCGTAGTGAACCCCATTTTGGTGAAATGTGGGTGTGAAATTTATATAAATTATATATATATAAAATTTATTTATTTATATATGTTTAAAAAAAAAGAGATGGAAGTGCTGCGTTTTGGCCAAAACGCAACACTCCCCTTTCTCTAATTCAATTAGGGCTAAAAACCCTAATTATTTTTCTCTCTCTCTCCTCTTTCGCCTCTCTCCCGCAGCTCTCTCTCCCTGTTGCTCTCTCACTTTCTCCTCCACCATCTCCCCCGCAACCAATCGCCACCCACTGCCACCGTGTTCCACCACCTCTCACTCTCTCATTGTCGCTCCCTCTTTCCCTCAGTCTCACACTCTCTCTCTCTATCGATCTCTCTCTCAATCCCTTCCTCTCCCATGGTGATTTCTTCCACTCCGCCTCGATTCTCCGCCGCTAATCGCTCTCTCTTCCACAGCCGCTCTCTTCCGCCGCTAAGCTCTACCGTCAACACCACCACCACCATCTCCGATCACCCACTCTTCCTCTACCTCCCTCTTGGTTCTCTCTCTCTCTGCTCCCTTTCTCTCTCTTCCTCTCGCGATTCTCTCTTCCTCTCGCGATCTCTCTCGCACTCTCTCCGTCTCTACCGCCATCCTCCGCCGCTATCGCCACCATACACCGCCACCACCACCTCTGTTTCACTCTGCCTCTCTATCTTTCTCTCTCAATCGAACTCTCTCCTCTCTCTATTTCTCGGCCGTGACTCGCTCGGTCTCTCTCTCTCTCTTTCTCACTCTCAGCCTCTCGATCTCACTCTCTCTCTCTCCGTGCGTGTACGACTGCAGCGCGTGACAGCTCCCCTGCGTGCGCGACTGCAGCACTCCTTCCCTGCTCGCACGCTTGTGCGCCTTCTGCCACTCTTGCAGAGCCCCAAATCGGTAGTCGTTAACCGAACTTCGAAACCATAGGCCGGGTCTGTACTCATCTCCTGTGTAGGTGAGGACCAATTCCTAACCCTAGTTCTAGGGTTTTGCATTTTCTTAGTAATTAGGGTAAATTTCTAACATTTGCTCCGAATTTGAAATGTTACAGGTTTTTGACTGAACCAAATAGCGAACGGAGACTAGATTTATGAGTCGAGAAACCCTAGGTGAGGTAAAATACTAATTCTTTCGATACATTGGATGAATTTAGAGTAAATTAGAGTAAGAATATATTTCATATGATATGATATATATTAGATTTGATTTATATGCATTATCAGACATTATATGTAATTGTTTAGGTAAAATATACGAATTGGGCTGTTCCGGATGATAGAATCAGGCTGACTTGATTAGAATAGTTTCTTTTAAAATTTAATTTGACGTATGCATGAAAATAGTCAGAAATTGGATCTAAGTTTAGGGATTGGTATAATCTTTTTCATTTTAAGTTGTCTTGCATATAGGAAATCGAAATACAATTTTTGTAATATGAAAATAGGTTTCAATACCTTTAAGACATATGGTTTGAAGAAATTGGATGAGAATTGAAAAGTGTATGATTTTTCAAAGATTTTTCTTACTTGTAGGAAATTTATGTATTTTAGACTTGTTTTCGATTTTGAACGGTTTTAGGTTTGAATTTAGCTTGATTTTGATTTGGTTATTTACTTATAAATTGAATGAAATTGATGACATTGGAGTATATTTATAAATTGAGGAATGAAGATTTATATAAACTTAGGGAAGATGATAAACCCTAAGAATAATTGAAAATTTGATGACAATTATAATAATTTGATTATGTTGATCTTGTTGGAGACTCGATGAGTCAATTCGGATTTATTTTGGAAATATGGAGTGATTACCCTCCCTAGAATGTGAGTGAGACCCTAATCTCTTGCATGAAATAGTGAAATATGATTTTATCGTGTTTTTAATAAAACATGCTTTTGATATGCATTGTCTCGACGTATGGAATTGAAATTCAAATCTGTTTTGTAATTATTAGAGTGTCGTACTTATGTTTTCTACGATTATGCATCTATATTTAAAATGAAACGAAATTGTGCCATTAATTGAAAATTTGATGAGTTTTCTATCCTACCATTGCATTGGTTTGTTGAATTGAAACGATTTTGATGAAATGTATTGGCACACGGATTTGAATTGTTTTGATGATATGATGAGATGATTTGGCTATGTGGGTTGGATGCCTGCTAGCTTGAGATGATATGATGATATAACATTATTTGATTGATTCCATAGCTACGAAGGGCGTTTGTAGAGGCACGGGTTGTCCGGATACGCTTCTGCAAGAGGTATCCGCAAACATCATGTATATATGTTCATAGGCACGAACGGTTGAACCCACATTGGGGGAGGACGTGTGTGATGCCACCGTCTAGCACCGAGCGGTGACCTATTGACGAGTCTGGGTAAGCAAAGGTTAAGCCCACAGCCAACGTTGGGGTAGAGAGTTACTTTTGAAACACTATGCATAATAAAACCTCCGATACGCCTGTCCTTGGTCATGGTTGACCTTTGCCAGGATCCTTTCAGCTTACTCTATGATCTGCTTGATTTTAAATGGATGCATATATGTATGATATCGTGTGAATGATTAAATGAGTTCATTTTAGCAAACATATCATGATTTACTACAAAATTTGAATTATTGGTTATGAATGATATTATTTGACACTCCAATATTCACCTATACTATTAGTACTTGAGATTAATCCCCTCACTCACTGCGTATCTTCCTTGATACTCACCCCTCTTCTTTTCTCCCTCAGACAGGATTGTTATGCTGGAGTAACACTTCAGAGTTTAGAGATTTTGACGGATTTAGTTTTTCGGGACGGTGAGATTTAAGTTTAAGCTAAGATTTAAATTCTGCACTTTATTTCGACATTGCGTGGTCTGGATATTGAGGTCCGTAGTTGACCGTGGACCGTGTACTTAATTTGGGATGACTGTATAACTTATGTATACTTATTTGCGAAATTCTCATATTTCATTTGCATTGAGACAATTGTAGTGTTTAAATGTTAACTTGGGAAAATTTATTGTAAATTGTATAAAACTTAGGCCCGCTCAATGTAGCGGCTGCTCATGCTCTAGTTGGGCATGACAATAGAGGTCTGTGGCTAAGATTGCTGGTAATTTACTTTGCCTGGCGTTGTTCTGGATGTTTGTTGTGGTTGGTGGGTTGTTGTGAGGTCGGGATGACCATTTTATTTTATTTACAAGTTTAAACAGGTTTATTTGTACATGGGAGACCTCCGATTTATGGGGAGATTCTGCCTGATTTTCTGTAAAAATACAGCTGGTATTCAGGGCAACGGGCGGCTGTTCACAACTCCGGTTCGGGGCTTGACAATTGCAATGTCAATGTTAGATTAAATGTATCTATAGTAGTTATATATATTAATAATATAATAGTAATTTATAATAAAATAGTAATTGTAATTAAAAAAAGTCTAATATACTAATATAGAACAATATTATATAATAAAATAGTAATATACAAGCAGTAGTAATATATAGTAATAGATAATAATACATTGAGACTCCAACAAATATAACCAAGTATGGTAATATATATTAATATATAATAATATATAGTAGTATGTAATACTACTATGTAATAGTAATAGTTATTTAATACTAAGGTATATAGTAATTGTAATTAAAAAATACATCATAATAGATTGTAATATATAGTAACATATAGTAACATTGTAATATATAGTATGTAATATATAGTAATATATTGTAATATCTAGTAACACGTAGTAATATTAGTAACGTGTATATAGAGTTGGGGATTAGTTTGCGGTTGAAAATTAATATTATTTCTTTAATTTTGAAAAAATTTCTATCGGAAATTAATACTAATTAATATTATATTATATAATATTCTTAATAAATTATGTAATTGATAATATATCATTATCTAAAGTAATACTACATTTAAAATTTCAATATTTGATGCAATGCAATTTGGGGATTTGGTACCTATAATTTGTTACTATACTTTATCCCTTGTTACAACAATACTTTAAGGAAAAGTTGATAATTGTGAAACCGCCAAACCCACAATATTTTTTTCGTACTTTTTATCATTAGGCATCAATTAACTTACCTCAATTTGTTAAGTAGCGGGAATTAGGATTTACCTAATTTGAAAGCCCGCTTATTTGCCTGCATTTTTTTTTTACATTTTTACCCGCTTTTTTTTTTTTTTTTTTTACATTACAAATTTTTTGATTGGTGGTAGCTCATATCGCTTTTAGTTATTTGAATGGGGATTTCTTAACATGGAAGACGAAAAAAAGAAAAAGATCAAGCTATAGTGGCCCTAGGTGATTACAAGACTTTAGGAGGTCAAAATCACTGATTGAGAGCCAATTAGTTCAATAAAATAGCTTAGGAAATTTACTTTCACAATGGAGGAGGCCAAGTTATATATATATATATATATTACTATAGATTACTATATATTATTATATATATTATAATATATTACTATATAGTACTATATTTTACATCAGTGGTATTTTCTATTACTAATATATTATTATAATTACTATATATTATATATTGTTATATTATATATCATTATATTATATACTATATTAGTCATTAGTATTATATTATATAGTACTATACATTAATATTATATATTACTTATATTAATGTTATTTCATACTATTATATTATTATATTAATATTATTATTGTATATTATTATATATATTATTATATATGGCATTAACAATATAATTTTTTAATTAATTATTCAATTATAGCAAATTTTTTAATAATTAATTAAATTATAACTATATATATTAATACATATTACTATACATCAGTATTTATTACTATATATTAATATATATTACTATACATCACTATTTATATTAATACATATTACTATACATCACTATTTATTACTATATATTACTATATATTAATATATATTACCTCAATTTGTTAAGTAGCGAGAATTAGGATTTACGTAATTTGAAAGCCCGCCTATTTGCCTGCATTTTTATCACATTTTTACTCGTCTTTGTTTTTTTTTCATTATAGATTTTTCAATTGGCGGTACCTCATATCGCTTTTAGTTATTTAATTTTTTTCATTTTTTTAGTTGGTCATATGTCTGGAATTTATATACTTTTTATAACTTGTTACTGTGTAATTTAATGGACTTTTAGGATTTTTAGTAGATCTAATAACTAAAAATAGTGGAAACCACAGTTAATTTAAAATTTATGATTAGATTATTTTTCAAATAAATTTTTGTCACCAAAAGCTAAAATATCCAAATTTTTTTTGAGATAATGCAATTTTCCTAATTTTTTGTTAATTTAATGATTAAGTAATATGTGTGTAAATTAAATAGCAACTTTGAAGTTTAAAATAATAATAACGTTGTCATTTGATTTTGTATACAATAATTTATATATAATTATATAATATTGATAATTAATATGAATCCTTCCAATTTTGTGAAATCTTGTTGATTCCTAGAAAATATCACTTAACTTTATCCAAAATTGCTTATTTTAAATATCACTGTGTGGTTATTTTAAAAGAATAATTGAGGTAATGAAATTGTAATTTGGCATTGTACCTAGATATGTGCAGTAACATATAGTAATTTCTAATAATATATAGTAATAAATAGTAACATATAGTAATATATAGTAATATATAATAACATAGCAACGTGAATATATAGGCTGTTGATAATTATTTTATTTATTTAATTTTGAAAAAATTTTCATTACAAATTAATATTAGTTAATATTATATTATATAATATTCTTACTAATTAATAATATATTATCTAAAGTAATACTACAATTCAAATTTCAAGATTTGATGTAATGCAATTTGAGGATTTGGTACCTATCATTTGTTACTATGCTTTATCACTTGTTACAACAATACTTTGAGGAAAAGTTTTGAAATGAATATAATATAGCCGCAAAACCCACACTGTTTTACCCACCATTAGAATTAATTATCGCTAATTAACTTACTTTTTGACATTTTTACCCGCTTTATTTTTATATTCCAATTCTTTCAATTGATGGTACCTCATATTTTCTCATATTTTTCAAACTTTTATTTATTTAAATTTTTTCATAATTTTAGTTGGTCAAATCTCTTGAATTTATATAATTTTTATAACTTGTTACGATGTAATTTAATAGAATTTTAAGTATTTTTACTAGATCAATAGTTAATTTAAAATTTATAAATAGATTATTTTTCAAATAAATTTTTACCACGAAATGGGTAATCTACCCAAATTTTTCATGAGATAACGTTACGTAATTTTTAATTATTTTAATAATTAATTAAAGTGTGTGTAAATAAAATAGCAACTCTGAAATTCAAATTATGGTTTTGTATAAATAATTTGTATATAATTATATAATATTGATAATTAATATGAATCATTCCAATTTTGTAAAATTTTGTTGATTCATATAAAATATCACTTAAGTTTATATAATAATAGTAATGTGTAGTTCATAGTAGTAATGTGTAGCAACATATAGTAATATATAGTAACATATAGTAATATATAGTAATATATATAGTAACATAGAGTTGAAGATTGGTTGACTATTAATAATTATTATTAGTTCTTTAAGTTTGAAAAAATTTTCATGGCAAATTAATATTAATTAATAATATATTATATAATATAATTATGTAAGTTTAGATAATATATCATTATCTAAACTAATACTACATTTAAAATTTCAACATTTGATGTCATGCAATTTGAGGAAAAGTTTTAAAATGAATATAATATATTAACAATCAGATAATATAAACCGTCAAACCCACATTGTAAATTGCCAAACCAATTGTTTGACCGCACTTTTTTTGTCATTAGAAATCATTACCATCAATTAACTTACCGTACTTTTTTCATTAACGAGAATTAACTTTTTTTAGCGGGAATTAAGATTTAATAATTTGGCTGCACTTTTTCAGCCGCATTTTTTTTACATTAGAATTCTTTCAAGTGGAGACGGTACATCATATTTTCTCATAATTTTCATACTTTTAGTCATTAAATTCTTTTAAATTTTTAGTTGGTCATATGTCTTGAGTTTGTATAATTTTTATAACTTGTTACCATATAAATTAATGGAATTTTTAGGATTTTTACCAGATCAAACAATTAATTTAAAATTTATGATTAGATTAATTTCCATTTAAATTTTTATCACCAAAAGCTAATATATCCAAAATTTTATGAGATAATGTAATTACCTAATTTTTAAATAATTTAATAATTAATTAATGTGTGTGTAAATTAAATATGAACTTTGAAATTCAAAATAATAATAATGTTGTCATTTGATTTTGTATAAATTAAATTATATATAATTATATAATATTGATAATGAATAAGAATCCTTCAATTTTTGTGAAATTTTGTTGATTCATATAAAAATATCACTTTATTTATCCAAATTGCTTATTTTAAATATCACTGTATGGTTATTTTAAATTAGACAAATTGCATAGTACATAGTAGTAATGTATAGTAACATATAGTAATATATAATAATATATAGTAATATATCATAATAAAACATAGTAGTGATTTTAGAATGTAATAGTAATATATAATGTGAATGGTAATTGAATCTTCATGTATATAATTGTATGAATATAAAATGTGTCAGGTTATGTATATGTTAATAGTTATATAATATTAATATATCTATACCAATAAAAATATTTTAGACTATAATATAAAATATAATATAATAATAAATTATAATATATAGTAATATGTAATAATGGGCACATAGGCATATCGTTTTATTTTTAATTTTTCCATTATTAATATTAATTAACATTGATTTATATAATATTCATAATTATTAATATGAAATCATATAATTAATAATATATCATAAGGTAAACTATTACTATATTTAATTTTAGGAGTTGTTACCTGTTATTATCCCTTGTTACCTTGCTTTATCACTTGTTACCATCAATTACCTATTATTATCACTTGTTTCCATGTTTTATCACTTGTTACCATCAATTATAGGCGATCACTCTGTTATTATAGCCTATTTATTTACCTATTATCACTTGTTTTCATATCATTCACCTATTATCACTTGTTATCATACATATATTATTATCATATAAATAAAATCATGGTTTCATGTTAGACTTAATATTTCTTATTTTTATTATGAATCAAATAAGAATAAGAAAAGAGGAAAAATAAAATAAATGATCATATCAATAAAATGTCGTTACATTACATTACATTTCATACGTATAGCCATCACATCCTACTCTATCAACCTCATCAACATCGTCATTCATGTGTGTTAATTCATCTCATCTATCTCCATTTTCAAGATTAGTCCGAACCCAAACCTGGTTGGCTGAGGGGTTACTTTCCGAATTTAGATGTTGATTCAGGTTTGCATCACCCATATCGAATTCATCTCTAACTTTGACATGTTTTACAACAAGCCATCCTGTATTTCTTTTATCAGCCACATAAAATACCTTCTTTGCCTGGGATGCCAACACATAAGGATCGTCTAGCAAATTCGCACCCGTATGATTCAGATAGGAGAAATTCAAAAGTGTAGAGCCAAATCTATCCTTCTTGCATCCTCGTTGAAGATCGACCCAATCACAGCGAAATAACACAAAGGTATACATCCCATTATAGTTTACTTGAATAATTTGCCGTAACATTCCATAATAATTAACTTTACCTTCGATAGGCCTTTTATCATTCATACTTGCATAATTAATGTCATCCACTACTACAACAACACCTGAATTCTGAGTTTGAAGGCAGTTCTCGTGATCTTTTACATGAAATTGATATCCATTGATTAAATATCCATTGTAACCAATAGATATGGTCCACGAGCAATCCATTTAACTTCATCTGTAATCTCTCCAGGGTATTTTGGCTTCATAACCTGGAAAAGAAAATGTTTAAAGTTAAAAATATGAAAAGATTGAAATTCAGAACAATACAAATGATTGGCTATTGACATTGATATACTTACATGATGACTAAACCAACTACTAAAGTCTTTGCTGTGAAGTTTGTCAATTTGGAAAGTATTCAATTTCTTCCCACGATTCGTTCTTCGAATATGTTGCAAATGTTCCCTTCACATAAAACAATAGATAATATTAGACTTTAAAATAAATATACATTATTATTATAATATTGTTACAATGTATACTTACACTCTGAATGAGACAATTGATGCACTGTTGAATAGTATGTATCTATGACATTGTTGCAATGATTTCTCATCAAGATGAATTCGAGATCTTTTTTTTCTTTTATGTCTTTTACATGTCCTTATTCCCAAAGGTCTTCCAATAGTGAACTCATCTCCTGGAAATGAAATTTGGTTGTCATCATTCCGCAATAGATGATTAAATCTTGTTTCAACTCCCTCTAAATATCTTGAGCAGAACAGCAAGCACTCATTTGCTATGTACCCTTCTACGATTGAACCTTCAGGCTGTACTCTATTACGGACATAGGACTTGAGTTGAAGCAAATATTTGTATATATATATATATATATAAACACAATATTACATACATCGTTACACGAAATGAATAGTGTTAAATAAAATATTAAAAAAAATACCTTTCAACCGGATACATCCACCTATATGTCACTGGTCCACCAATCCTTGCTTCACTTGTCAAGTGCACAATCAAGTGTATCATACTGGTAAAAAATGAAGGAGGGAAAATCTTTTCAAGTTCACACATAATTTGTGGAACTAATGCCTCTAGTTATTCAAGTTTTTGTGGGTCTAGAACCCTAGAGCAAAGACATTTAAAAATGTTACAAATTTTAATGATAACAGAGGCAACATTATCGGGTAGTGATCCACAAATTGCTATGGAAAGAAACTCTTGCATTAAAACGTGACAGTCATAACTCTTTAAACCTATTAGCTTCATCTGCTTGAGTTGAACACATCTGGAGATATTAGTATAGCACTCATCAGGAAGTTTTAAATTCTTCAAAACCTTAAGAAATGCATCTTTCTTGTGCACAGTCATCTGGTAACATGCTTTAGGTAGAAATAGGTTCGTAGAGTTAGGTTGTCTACGTACATGTAGATCCCTTCTTATTCCCATGTCTTCAAGATCAAGTCTAGCCTTATAATTATCCTTAGACTTTCCTTGTTGTCCAAGAATTGTGCCAACATTTACATCAAAACAATTTTTCTCTGTATGCATCATGTAAATATTGTGTATAATCAAAACATTATGCCAGTAAGGCAAATCAAACAATATACTCTTTTTTTTCCATCATCGCATTTCATTGGGACATGTTAAGTCAATCTTATCTAATTCTCGCAAAACATTAGCTCCAATTTGTGGTTTGGGAGAAACTCTAAATTCCTTTGTCCCATCAAAAGAGTGTTTATCATATCTGAATGGATGAGTAGACTCCAACAATCTTCGATGCCCCATATAAGAATACTTCTGGCCATGATATAACTATTGAGAACATATATCATATCCACATACTGGACATGCAAATTTATCTTTTGTACTCCATCCAGACAAATTAGCATATGCCGGAAAGTCATTAATGGTCCACAACAATGCCGCATACATTTTAAAGCTTTCACCAACTGAAGAATCAAAAGTATTAACTCCTTTGTACCATAATTCTTTTAGCTCTGCCACGACTGGTTGCATGTACACATCTATCTTATCACCGGAACTTCTAGGACTATGAATAAGTAATGTGAGTATAAAGTTGGTAGATTTCATGTACAACCAAGGAGGTAGATTATATGGTATCATTACCACTGGCTAAGTGCTATATGTAACATTCATTGTATTGAATGGATTGAAACTGTCTGCCGCTAATCCTAAGCGAATATTTCTTGAGTCAGCTAAGAAATTAGGGTACAGGGAATCAAACTTTTTCCATACAGGTGAATTTGCCAGGTGTCTTAAGAGTCCATCATTTGTTCTCTGATCATAATGCCATCTCATCGAAGCAGTAGTTTTTCCACATGTAAATAGTCTTTGCAATCTATAAATCAATGGAAACCATCTCAATATTTTAGCTGATATTTTTTTCCCATCTTGATCTCCTTGATCTTCATCTGCTTTATCTCCATTTCGTTTCCATCTGGAAGCACCACACATATAACAAGCATCGTCTTTATCTCTATCTTTCTAGTACAACATACAATCATTAGAACAAGCATGTATTTTCTCATATTCCGATCCTAAAACTGAAATTGCTTTCTTCACTTGAGGGTAACTTTTTGGCGATATGTTTCCATCAGGCAACAATTCTCCTACAAACCCTAACAATAAAGAGAAAGATTTATTACTCCACCCGGACAAACACTTTAAATGGTATAAGTGCACAATAGTTGTAAGCATGGTATAGTTAGAATTTGGATAGACTGGTTTTTTGGCATTTTTAAGTAGTTCATGAAAATGCAACTATTTAGTTGGTTCAGTTTCATGAGAATTTGGTTGAGAATTATGTAAATGTGTGAATGCATTATGTAGCACGCCATACATGTCGTGATAAAAAAAATGTCAGCCTTACTATTCAGTGGATCATGGTTGGTTACGTAGGATGGATTGTGGTTGGTTTTCTCAGATTCACGAGATTTAGACGTTGCAACACTCTCTCCATGAAATATCCACTTCTGATAACCACGTTGAAATCCATGGCGTAATAAGTGATTGAACACGGTGTGTGTAGGGAATCTCAATGTGTTGAAGCATTTAACACAAGGACATGATATCTTGTCATCCATAGATTGAATATTTGTCGATGCAAATTCAAGAAATATATTAACCCCACCAATATATTCATCACTTCCTCTTGATTTAGAATACATCCATGATCTCTCCATTTTTTCTGTTTTGTAGAAGCGAAGATAGAAATATTAGAGAAGTATTTGTATATGTCAAATAAATGAATGAAATGGAAAATGAAATAAATTGTGATTATTGATTTGATTTTTTGACCAAAAAAAAAGAAAAAGAAGGAAATATGGTTTTGGCACCAATATTCGCGCCAAGAAGCTTTGTCCATATCAACATTGATGAAATTTAAAATTAAATAAGTAAAAAGTATTTATAGCTACATTTTGCTCTTAAAAAAAGTTATTGGTATATAAACAGACTATTGTCATTTGACATTCAATCAAACTCAATTTCTTTGGTTGTCTTGATAATTGTCATTTTCATAATTGGAGAAACTTTTGTTGTAATTTGTTATTAAATAAATATAGTATTAAAAAAATAGTTAATAATAATAATGTAGTATTATTTACTAATTAAATATTAAATATTATAAATTGTAATTATAGAGCAATGTTTGGTGTATATTGTAGTTGTCCGATCCAACTCTACTTTCCTCACTTAACCTTAACATTACCATTATCTTCATATAGTAGATTAATGATATAGTAATTGTAATTACATAAATATAGTTTTATTTAAATATAAAATATAAAATTTAAAAGAATATAGTATTACATAGATATAGTAATTAAATATAGTAAATTAAAACTAAAATATTTTTTTCAGACATTATGCAATTATGCAATAGCAATTGATGGATGGGGGTAATTGATAGTTGGTATTAACTAATGGTAAGTTGTGTAACCAATGGTAATTTAGTGGGCAAAGTATCGATGGTTAGGGTTGGTTGTTGGTTATCTTGCTTGATCCAATGGCTGGGATTCAAAGTGAGGAGAAGAGGAGACATGTCGCTCACACATCTTTTCAGCCATGAGTTCCAAAGCACAGACAGATCACAACACCCACGATCATAACACCTTATGAACACCATCAACGATAGGCATTTGATCCGGTGAACGGCATTTGATCCAATGGTGGTGAAATAATGGTAATGTCTCAGCATTACCCAGCATTTCTCGGCATTTCTCGGCAACATGTTGTCACCATTTCAGTTTTTTTCGGCATTTCCTACCATTTCTCCGTCAAATTACTCACTTTGAATGTTCATCGAAGTTAGATTTACGGAAGAATACTTGTTACAAGAACTGAGTGACAGAGAGAGGGAGAGAATGAGGGAGGAGGAGGAGAAAGAGAGAACGACAGAGGAGGAGGATAAGAAAAAAGTAAGAGGAGTAAAGACTGAAGACTGAAGAGTGAAGATAAGGATAGGGGAGAGAAGAAGAATCGAGGAATTTTTTTAAAAACAGAGAGGCCAAGAGCAGAGGTTTGAAGAAATTTTTATTGAAGAGTTTGAAAATTTCGAACTAAAACTAGAAATGGAAGTTTCTTCCGACAATGAGGCTTTTGCAGGTTCGTGATTAATTTTTTTATCCTTAATTTGAGCGTATTTATTTAATTTTGAGCTTATTTATAGTTATTAGTTATTAGAATATTTAGGGATTTTTAGTAATTGATTTGAGGTTCAGTGATTTATGTTATAAATTCTAAAAATTTAATATACATTATATACATTTCTAGATACAGAAGAAAAGAAGAAAGGAGTGGCTAAGAACAAGAAGAAGAGGAGTGGCTTGTGTGCAAGTCAACTAATGAAATCTAACATCGTCTACATATATTAATAATTTTATTATTATTAGTATTAATAATGTAAAAATTATTACAATAATAGAGTCAAAGAATTGAAGAATGGAGGGAATTAAAGGAAGGGGAGAGGGACAACTACAACAAAGCAGTGAATAAAACAAAGAAATTACTTACATTAAGTAGAGCAATGGCATCACCTGCACCAGCACCGATTCAAACGAGGTGCTCTCCAAAGCAATTAAAGGAGGTAATTCTTTCGCTTAGTCATGAGATGAAAGAAGTGGTAAAACATATGGGGTTTGACAATATCTTAAAGCTCAGCTGTGATACATTAAGCTGAAAATTGTGTGAAGAATTGATAATGAGATTTGAACAGATGGAAAAACTTCTTTGTGTTGGTCAAAATCAAAACTTTAAGCTGACACCTATGGAAATATGACGAATCCTAGGAATCACTTCAACTAGACGTGAAGTTTTGGGCTCTTTATCTTTGCTTGAGTCTGCAGATATCCGAAAGTATTTTTCGAAACTAAAACATACGAAGTTGAAAGAAAAGATGCATTTGGAAGATACCTCGTCCCCAAAATTTAAACGCTACTTCTTGCTCTTCCTTCTCGGATGTTTTTTATGTCCTACCACAAATGTCTTCCCTTCTTCCAGACACCTAAAGGCAACCATTGATGTGGATAAAGTGGGTCTATATAACTAGGCTGATATTATATTAAAATGGTTATCTGATGAGATTTGCCAATTTCAAGCTCTTCAGAGAGGAGAAAGAGAAGAGGAGAAGAAGATGAAGAGGACAATTGGTGGATGTATATTCTTGCTTATGATAAGTTCATAATTATTAATTCAATATTTAATAAAATTAATTTAATGTTATTAATATGAATTCAAGGTTTATAAATATTAAAATTTTTTGATATAAATTATGTGTATATATAGATATTTTACTTTGAGAAGGTGAGAGTTGGCAATTTGGGTGGTGAAGAAAACAAACTACCAATTGCCTATTAGACTAGCGAGCGTGTAAATAGGAGACTTGTCTTTGAGCGTGCAGAGGTAAGTTAATTAAGTTAACTGCATTGTCTCGATATATAATTCATATATGTTTCATTATTGTTCCATATTCATATATGTTGCATTATTGTTCCATAGGGTTTGTTGTTAACAAAAGATGATAAAAACAAATAAGTGAAGGAATTGAAATTGTATTATCTTGAAGGGACCGGAGAAGAAATGAAGGTAAAATTTACTAGTTATTATCATATCCCGCAATTTTTGAATGTTATAATGTATGTTATTGTGTTGAAAATTGGCATCAAACAAGAAATGAAAATGTTTTTACAAAAGTCAATTCGAATGTTGGAGGAGTCAATTCAATTTCAGTCTCATCTATTGCAAGTGCACTCTGATATGTTAACAAGACTCTACAATAATTCTGGTGATGAGGTTGAGCCATCATTGGATGAAGAAGACAACATTCAAAAGAAGCGAAGGAATGATGATGAGGAAAAGGTATCAGAGGAGGATGAGAAAGGGGACAAAGGTTTAGAGGCAGAGGAGGGCGAATTGTGTGAAGTCGTAAATGTTTTAACTGAAATGAAGGAGGCCAAGGAGTTGGAGGTGGACGACGTGAAGACAAATGCAATTTTAACCTTTGCTAAGGTTAGAAATTTTTCCAGTGAAGAGGCGAGTGTATGGAATTTTTTTGGAAGAAAACCCATATCAAATAAAGCCAGGCAAGTTATGGTTTACCTATACAAGTTTTATAATTTCATGAAAATTTTTAACTTTGATTATTACTGATATATAAAATTATTGAGAATGATAGAACAATTTTGTGTAATATCGGTGGAAATTACATCACATGGACTAATTCTCATGAGTTGGTGCCTTCTCAGTGGGTTGGTACATTGGTATGTATCAAATTTTTTAAATAAAAAATTTAGATCTTATCTTTAATTATTTTAAATATTTAACCTAGCGTACAAATTTTTTTTTCTTACTATTACATTCAAATAGTTTACATAATGATACTAATGAATTTGGTTATATTTGCAATAGTTTACATAATGATGGTAATGATTTTGGTTATATTTGCAGACAATGGATTGCTATATAAGGCTTCTTAATACCTACAATCGGAACTCATCTCCATTTTTCTCGAGATGTATTCTTCCCTTATGGTTTTCGGTAAATTTTAATTTTTTAGCTTTTGTCACCATTCTTAATCTTTAGAATTTTTAATCTTTATGATGTTCTTAATTCGAGTTGTTTAATGTTTCAATACACGTAGAAATTAGCAAAATTTGATTACTCTAGACTCATCACTTTAGACCTTACAAATGCATATGCATATACTCTTCCTGAGTGCACACAGATGAATCTTGCTGACTGAACACTAATGAGCACTAATTTCCATACTATCAGTCTCTTATTCACTCCTTTTAAACAAAGTATTATTATTTGGTAAATAAGAAGAACTTGTTAATTTCCATATTTTTTTTCCTAATTTGTTTTAACCTGTAATATTAGATGTCTGTGGTTTCTGCAACTGGATTGGATAGATTGGATAGATTGGATACAAAACAAAAAATCAATGAAAGCGATTGGGATGTTTCGATGGTTGACAATTGCTTGTCAAAAACTGCACTTGGGTTCGATTTTAAATCATGCAATCTGGTGTGTATTTACTTTAGCTCACTTAATATTTTTATTACTCTATATCTATTTCTATCAACCATTGACATATTATTATATTGCCATAATAGGTTTTGATACCTGTAATATTCAAAGAACACTGGTTTTGTTACTCTATTTGCATGGAGAAGCGGATCATGTATGTTTTAGACTCAGTTATAGCTTTCGAGCATGTGAAGACCGAGAATTACAAAGTTTGATGGTATTTTCTTAATATAGTTAATCATCGAATAGAGTTGTATACTGTTTATAGATGCTTTTGATAAATTTTCTTTTTTTGTTATAGAGAATTTGTATTGAGAGGCTCTATCAAAACTCCTTATGTATCTCCCAAATTGTACATGTTGAAGTTCCACAGCAACCTAATATGTAAGTATATTGTCATCTATTTCTAAAATTCAGTACAAATGCATTAAAAAAAAAACAGAAAAAGGAATTGAAATGCATACTAAAATAAAAATAAATTACATTGACATGAATGATTGTGGAGTATTTATTATGTGGTTTATGGAGGGTTGGGAACCAGATATAATGATGAGTACACCAACTCAGGAAGTATATATTTTTTCTTATTGCATTTCATCATTTTTATTTGAATTGGATTGATATGATTACTTTATGAATTTTCATGGCTTGATGGTTTCAGGAACTTAATTTTTTGAGAAAGGAGTATTTTCTGAAACTTTTAATGTCAAAGCATAATACTGTTCGAAACGAGATAATGGAGATGATCTCACAACCAGCAGCACTGCAAAGAAAACTAATTAAAGCAAAGGCAAAACAATGGCCCAAAGAGTCCAAACGGAAAGGAAGAAAAATCGTAAAAAAATGTTGAATGGATAGAATTGAGATAGTATTGATGCAAATATGAATGGAATTGAGATGTTAATGAGAAGTATTGAGATGAAAATTGTAATTACTTACCACTACTTACCACTAGTGCTTATAATTACTTACCACTACTTACTACTTACCACTACTGCTTATTATTGTCGGGTTTATGCCCATGACTGGGCGGGGGCAGCATGAGTAGGAGGCTGCACCCGGTAAGGGTTGCCGGGCTTATGCCCATGCCTGGGCGGGGATAGCATGAGCAGGAGGCTGCGCCCGCGAGGTGTTGCCGGGCTTATGGCCATACCTGGGCGAGGGCAGTATGAGCAGGAGATTACACTCGCATGAGAGGAGATTGTGCCCGCGAGGGGTTACCGGGCTTGTGCGGCTAGCAGGGGCCTCCGCCTATAGTGGACGGAAGCACGGCGGGTTGCATGGGTGTTTACCCTATAACCCATTGCTCAGGTGGCACACGACTCAGTTCTGGAACATTAAAGACATTGGTTTAAAAACGAAATGGAAATAAAAAAAAATAGCAAGTATAAACATGAAATGAAACAAAAAAAACAGAGTAAGAAGTAAAAACAGAGTATGGTTGGTCTGGGCATTATGATAGAAATTATTATAGCGATAGAAGAAAGGTTAGAGATTGAAAGGAAAATTTAAGAAGAGCATAAAGAAGGAGTTGTAGAGATGGAGAAGATGAGAGATAGAGACGAGAGATAGAAGACTCAGAACAATTTAAGAAAACAATCCATTTTCTCTCTTTCTTCTATAGCTTACCCATTTTTTTACATTTTGTTTAACACTCCTTACTGTCCTAAATCCCCTAACAGCTTGGTTGATCAACAAACTTTAACCACTTCCAACCTCACGTTCTTAATAAACATTACAACTATAACAGAATATTACATTACAAATTTGAAATTTAGATACAAGTAAAATTCTATTTTACTTACAAATACAACTAAACTTTACATTACAAATCAAAATTCAAAGAGAATAAAAAAATTCAAGACAAATCAAAATACAAATATAAAAATACAAAATAGACATAATTACTTGAATTTTTTACATTGAAAAATAGAAGAGATCAGCACATCAACATTGAAATACACATCAAAATACAAAATGAACAAAACTACAAATACAAATGCAAAAAGCAAGGGAAGGGAAGCAAGTACACATAATTACTTGAAATTTTTAACTTTTAGTTTAAATTTTTTGACTCTCTTTCTTGTAGCATCTTCCGACTCTGGATTTGCTATTATACCAGTAACAACTTGCTCATGGTAAAAGGATTGGGAGTAGAAGTAGGGGTAGGAGTGTTACCCCAGGTAGTTGTTGTGGGTGTGTTAGGAGAACCAAATGTCGAAAACGGATGCCTAGGGGTAGGATTGTTATGGCTAGTCTGAGTATCAGGAGCACTAGTGTGAGTGTCAGGAGTAGGAGAAGCAAATCTAGAAGGTGGGTGTAAAACAAATGGGTGGGCAAAGCGAGAGTGACATGGTGGTGCAGGAGTGGTAGAGGAAGAAGGTTGAGTGGTAGGAGTGGGAGATAAAGAAGGTTGAGCAGTAGAGCATGAAGGGAGCAGCAGAGCATGAAGGTCAGACCGACTTGCCTATCTGCAAATGGTCTCTGATGCATTCAATAGATTTGGAATTTGCCCCAAGATCTGCTCTGATGTTCAACATTTCACATATCAATTTTTGATGCTGCTCTGCATTCTGATCTACAAAATAATGTGTATATTGTTCCATTCCAAACAGTCGTCTCTCAATTGCATCCACTTCACTACTTACTTGACCCAATTCTGTCCTCGTTTCTCTCATTTCTATCCTATGTTGTCGCATTTCCGTCCCAAGTCCTCCAACTTGCTCATTAATCATGCCAATGTTTGTTTTCAGACCATAAATACATTGAAACAAATTATTCTACCTCACCTCGTCATTGGCATTCCGAGGGTAGTCATTCGGTCCTTCATGTCCTCCTTTGTTTCCTTCATTTTCATTCCCATCTCCTCTTTCATTCCCTTGATCTTCTTCTTCTGCTTTGTTACCAATTCCTCCTTCATTCAATTCTTCTTCACTCCTTGCTTCTTCTTCCCTATCCTCCCTAAGAAATCTGTTCTTCGGATGAACCCACACATTATCTTGTAAAATCCAATGTGCTCTTTGTAAGATTCGCAGATTTATACTATTATCCTTTGAGCTTAGTCCACTCTGTTTTCTCTTATTAAACTTATCCCAACACTTTTTAAAATACCAGTTATCACACTACAAAACGACAAATTAGAATTCGAAGCTCTTGCAGTCATCATAAAGTAAGGAAGCAGAAAATACAAACCTGGATTTCTTCTTTGCATGATACAAGCCATTAGCCAAAAGTCTTCATGTGTGATTTTTTTATAATTACCAGATCTTGGCTTTATGACGTGAACGATGAAGAAGTGCAAAATTCTTTTGTGCAAAGGTAAATCTGTCACATCCCTGCTAAATGTCTCTAAATGATCATTATCAAATTCTACTCTAGCATCATCCAATATATTTGTTTCCAAAAATGGCTTACAATCCTCATAGGCAACCCACTCCAAACGACCGTATGTACATATAAATCTAGGATTCACTATGATTGTTTCACGATTAAAGTAAGTTTGAAATGAAGCTGACCAATATTTATCACCAATAATTATATTACACTCCCTATCTACTTCATTCTCATCATCCTCGTCACTTTCTTCCATCGAATTGTTATCAATTGGCTCCATATTATTATAAAAAATTCTAACTGCATTTTCATAGATTTTTTTACTCGGATTTAGAAGCCAACAAGGACACACTTCCTTTAAGTAACTAGTATACCTAAAATCTATGCTCTCGAGAAAATGCCAGTCAATTAAATGACCATGACTAATATTACATCAATAGAATACATTAAAAAATGATTTGCTTCTGTCGAGAGAGCAAAATTCCCTCTTCTTGAATTTTTCTGCTCCCACAATTTCCTTCCCTTTTCTAGAGCTGGAAGCCATTTCAAAGAGTAAGAGAGTGCGAGCGTCTGATTGAGTGGAAGGATATTTTGAAGAAGGGTTGAGGAAGGTTTGATGAGAGAGAGTGGGAGAGAGAGTGATGTGAAGATTGAAGGAGGGTTTGAACACAGAGAGTGAGAGAGTGGGAGAGAGAGAGATAGAGAGTGGACGGGTGAGAGAGAGAAAGATGGTGGTGAGATAGTGAGAGTGTTGATTTAAAGAGGTATATTGTTTTAGTATTCTTGATATTGTATCATTTGTGTATGGAGTGTAGTGTAGTGTTTGTCAAGTTTGCCGTGTTTGTAGAGTGGAGTGTCAGTGGAGTGGAGTGGAGTGTAGTGACATTTAGTGAGCTGTCATTATTGTTGTTGTGCATAGTGTAAATGGAAGTCAATCGAGTAGTAACCTTGTCATTGAATTGTTATGTAAATGGAAGTAAATGGAATAGAATAGGTAGGTGAACAAATTTTTTTATAATGTATAATACACGAATATATAATATATAATATAATACTAAAATATAGTACTATATAGTAACATAATACTAATATATAATAATAAATAGAATATAGTACTAAAACATAATATTAATCTATAATGGTAGAATATAATATTAATATACTTTACTGTAATATAATAGATATAATTTATTGTAAAATAATAAAACAAAATATAATATATAATTGAATAATATATAATATAATACCAAAATATTGTACTATATAGTAATATATTGTAATGTATAATAATATATAATAATAAATAGGATATACTAGTAAAATAAATTATTAATATATCATAGTATATAGTAGTAATTATTTGCATCGATATATTAATATATAATACAAAAATATATAATATTATATTATTATATATTAGCATACAGAAGTAATATATAGTTAAATAGTTACATATAATATAAAATAGTAAAGTAATATACAGTATATAGTGGTAATATATAGTGATAATATATAATACTTATCTTACATATATGTTACATAGTAATATATATAATATGTTAGAGTAATATAGTCATAAAAATAATTATAAGATTTTTTTAATAATATATATTACAATAATATATAATATAATACTAAAATATAGTCGGTATATAGTTATAAATAATAATAGATAGTAATAAATAGTAATATATAGTAACAAATAGTATTATTCTAACATATAGTATATAGTGGTAATATACAATGGTAATATATAATACTTATATTTTATATATTAATGTATTAATGTTCGAATGTATGTATTATATATAATATATAGTTATAAAAATAATTGTAACATTAACTAATAATTAAAAAAATAAGATTAAATACAAATAATATAGTTGTTCTTATCTGTGTGCTTATGTGATGGCTACTTATGTGATGGCTATGGTTGGTTCCAGTGTTTGTTGATCCAATGGCTAGGGTTAATTCTGTCACTGGAGGACTTTGTAAGCACGTATCTCTAATACCCCACCATCCGATGGCTGTGAAATAATAACTGTCCTTTCAACTTTTAATATTTCGAAGAAGGCAGAAGAAGGCAGAAGTCTGTGAAATGTCTTTTCGCTTTCGAAGAATGCAGAGGTATGATTGAGGCAGAAGGGTTGTAGGCCGAAGGAGGTGCGTCGATTGAAGGGTTGTGCAGCGAAGAACTACCGATTAAAGGGTTGTGCGGCAAAGAAAGTTGAAGGAAGAACGCCGAAGGCGAAGATTGTAGGAAGATAAAGTAGGCAAAAGGGCGGGAGGGAAGAAGGAAGAGGGGAGAGACGTGTAGATTTTTTAATTTCTTACCACAAATGGGAAACACAGATGCAATAGAAGTGGCCCTTCCAACGAGGCTTCTACATCTAGATCAATGAAATGTCTCCTCGAATACAAGTTTTTTAGGTTATGGTTTTGTGTTTTCTGCTTTACTATTTATTTTTATTAGCTATTACATACCAATAACTCTGCTTTGGAAGAAAGGAGGAAAGTGACAGTAGAAGTAACCTCTTTGCTTCCACTTTCAAAATTTTGTTGCATTTCGTCCTATCTCATTGATATTATCTATTTCAACCATATTTTTCATTTTCTCGACGAGAACACACTGACCCCTTCATGAATCATAGATATTGGGTGAATCCTTTAAATATGCTTTAATATGGACATTCTTCCTGAAAAAGCTATCAATCTAAAGGAAGAAAAAGTGTCCATCACCTAATTTTGATCTTTTTCTCATAATACTGTTACAAGTTTGCTAGCTTAGTTCAATCTAAACACTTAACATTGCATGCTTGTCTGTGGCAACAATATAAATCCCATGGAAGTGGTGTACAGGGAGCCAATTTCTGCCAACTCCCTTGTCTGCTTACATACTTCCAAAGGGAAAATTTTGTTTCTGTTTCCACTTGTGTACTAATTACAATAGCGATAGAATATTTGCTAAATATGCATGGAATACTTTCTATGGTTACTTGAGGGGTATTTCAATGGGAAATTATTTTCTTTGTTTTGGGTTAAAATTTCTCTTCTAATATTATTAGTTAAGAGAGTATAGAGATTTTATCTATTTATTGATATTGTTACTTCAAGCGTGGAAATAGTGAGTGTTTTACATAGTTACTTTGTTTGTTTGTTCGACTGTTACATTGTTATATTGTTATCTTTGTCTCTTTGTTTCTTTGTTGATATTTTAATGTTAGTTTGTTTATATTATATTGTTACTTAGTTTATGTTGTTTATATTGTTACTTTGTTTATTACTTTGTTTGATTCATTTGTTTACATTGTTACTTTGTTTGATTTTGAATGTTTCAAATTTTTTTCTGTTTTATATATTTTTAATTAGTACAAACATATCTGTAATATCACCAACTTTGAATGTATTGGCCACTATAGAAAAGAATTTTTTTCGAAGAACAATGTGAGCATCAGTGAATGCAATAAAAAATGGAGTGAATTAAGTAAAGCTGAGAGGGAGAAGTACAACAAATTTGCAAGGCAAAGAAAAGAAATGCATGCCATATCTAAGGCAATGCCACCGATTCAAACTCGGTGTTCTCTAAAGCAACTAATTGAGTTAATTCTTTCCCTCACCGAAGACATGAAACAACAAGTAAAACATATGGGGTTCGGAAGCTTTTGAATCTTTCATGCAATACTCTGAGTAGAAAATTATGTGAGGAATTGATAACGAGGTTCCAACCTACGAAAAAACTTCTTTGTATCGATCCAAATAAAAAATTTAAGCTAACACCTGAAGAAGTAGGGCGAATCCTAGGAATCCCCTGCACTGAACGCGATGTTTTAGGCTCTTCATCTTTGATTGAATCCTCGGAGACAAAGTCATTTTCTAGACTAAAACATAGCCAATTAAAAGAACAAATGCAATTGGAAGATCCCTCTTCCATGAGGTTTAAATGATGCTTCTTGTTGTTCATTCTCAGATGCTTTTTATATCTGTCTACAAATATCTTCCCTACTATGAGACATCTTGTAGCTACCATTGATGTGGACAATGTTGGGAAATACAACTGGGCCAAATTTGTTTTACAATGGCTAGTTGATGAGGTGTGGCAATTTAAATGTGTTTTGAAGAGAAGAAGAGGACAGGAGGAGAAGAAGATCAGAGCTATTGGTGATTGTTTATTTTTACTTATGGTAAGTTTATAAATATTATTTCATTGTTTATAACTATTGAAAATCTTGATTTTTGCTAACCAAATTATGTTGGTCCTCTGCATGTATAGATTTTTTACTTTGAGAAGGTGAGAATTGGTGGATTGGGTGGTGAAATACAGAAAGAACCCATTCGCTATTGGACTACGGATCGTGTTATTCGGAGACTTGGATTTGAGCGGGTAAACATAAGTTAACTGCACTCCTGATAAAATAATGGTTGGAAGCAACAACATTGTTGTATTAGTATGATCTCTCTTATTTATTTGATGCAAGTTCTCTTATTCTCAGAATTGTGAATATTAATGTATAATGAATAATACATTACATTGTTAATTGAAGTAACATTGTTGTGTCAACTTTTATTTATTTCAAGTAAGTATGAACTCTGAAGTAAGTTCTCTTTGAAGAATGAACTCTTAAATGTGAGTTGTTTGATAATATGTTGTACGATATATATATATATATATATATATATATATATATATATATATATATATATATAGGGTTTGTTGTCAAACAAAGTCGATAAAAATAAAGAAATCATTAGATGGAACAAACATGTTGAAGCTGACACTGGTGGAGAAGAAACTAAGGTAAACCAGTAGCACTTAGCCGCTGATTATAATATCTCTCTATCTTTTAACCAGCTATTTTGTTCTGTAGAGAATTGGGATCAATGAGAAAATTAAAATGTTTTTGGACAAGTCAATTGGAATCTGGAAGGGCTCAATTCAAATTCAGTCAGAGTTGTTGCAAATGCACTGTGATCTGTTGCATACATTGTCCAACTCTGATCATGTAGAGGAGTTTGATGTACAGGAGGATGAGCAGAAGCCAAAGCATGATTCTGTTGAGGGGGAAAAGTTATGGGAGGAGGATGAGGACTTGGAGGAGGTATTGGATGAAGAGAGGAGCCAAATCCTCAATTATATGAAGTTGTAAATGTTTTAACCGAAATGAAGGAGGTAAAGGAGGTTCATCCAAACACAATTTCTACCTTTGATAACATTAGAACTTTTTCAAGTGAAGAGGAGAGTGTTTGGAATTTTTATGGACGAAAACCCCAAGAAAAGGAAGCCAGACAAGTTAAATCTTACTCATACCTTTCTTATTTCTCATTTCAAATTTGTATTCATACATCCCAAAATTTTATTTTATACATTACTAAAACCTCATGATTTTTTTTTTTTAACAATGCATAGAACAATCTTGTGTAATATTGTTGGAAAATACATGTCGTGGACTGATGCTCACGAGTTGTTGCCGCCTTATTGAATTGGCACATTGGTAAGAAATTTAATTTAATTTTTATATTACTTTTTGACATAAGGAGTAGTACTATTTGCACAGACCATGGAATGCTATATGGGGCTCCTCAATACTTACTGCCGAAACCCCTCTCCCATATTCTCGAGATATGTTTTATCATCATGGTTTTCGATAAGTATTATTTATCTCATTACTCTTTCTTTCATTCATTGTGTACATCATTTTTTTTCTATCAATTTGGATTCGATTTGGACTTCAAATTGGATTTGGATATGTGCTCTGTGATGATGATGAAAATAGTAGTGAATTATCCTTTTACAAGCATGCAGTGTTTTTTAGAAATGCATGCACTATTTAATATAATTGCATACCTTATTCCTTATTAATTTTTTTTTTTTTAACTTTCTCACTAGTTTTTAGTTAAGCAAATCTCTACATTATTTTCTCAGCTTGTTATAATTTTGTCTGCTCCTTTTTTTATCACCTAGTTTTAACCTTCTTTTACAAATTATGCACTAATGCTAATGTAGATGACTGTTGTGTGCGCCTCTAGTTTGGATGAGACACAAAAATTCAATGAAAACAAGTGGGACATTTCAATGGTTCAAAACTGTTTGTCAGCAAAAACACTTGGATTTGATTTGAAATCGTGCAATCTAGTGAGTTACTTTACCTTTATCGAGTTGGCTTACGAGTACATATTAATATTTCAGTTAACATACTATTATGTTTTCATATTAGATTTTTATTCCCATCATTTTAAAACACCACAGGTTTTGTTATACTCTTCACATCGACAAGCATATAATGTACGTTTTGGACTCGGATTATTGCTTTAGGGGGCGTGAAGACCAAGTATTGCAAACTTTGATGGTAATTTCTTAATATACTGAAACATCAAATTTTCTTTCACTAAAACCTATAATTTTTATATTTCTTATGTAGAAAAATTACATTGAGAGGATTTTTGAAAACTCCCTCATTATCTCCGAAATAGTACCTATTCAAATTCCTCAACAGCCTAACACGTGCATACTGCTACTATTACTATACCTATGGTTATTCGAATTTCACTAGAAATGCATACCTAACATAAATTGTGCATGAATGATTGTGGAGTATTTGTTATGCGGTTTTTGGAGATTTGGGAACTGGGGATGTTGATGACTCTTTCAACTCAAGAAGTATGTTTATGTTCTTCTTCTTATTATTAATATTATTATTTGTTATTCGAATGAGTCATGGTTTCATTTCATAACTTTATCTCATGGCAGGATCTAAATTTCATGAGAAAAGAATATTTTCTCACACTTTTAATGTCAGAGCATAATACAGTTTGATATGAGATCATGGAAAAGATGTAAGAAAAGATGGAAACAAAGAAACAATCAATCAAACCAATCTCCGAACCATTTGAGCCACTCTTGAGAAAAGCAAAAGCTAAGACCACACCACTACGAAAGACAAGAAGGAGTGTGAAAAGGACTTGAATGTAATGGTGAAAAGGAGTTTGAATAGGTTTGATATACAGTCTTATAGTCTTCAGAATTTTCTACTGCAGCAAGTCCGATGACTGGAGTAAGATTTAATTCCGTGTCTACTTAACCGCCTGCAATGCTTGTACCAAATGTGGCTCCATCTAGATCAAAAGGGGGGGCAATCCAAGAGGTAAAGTGGTTTAGGTAGGAGTCCCATAGATTTAAGATTTTCCTTGATTTGGATTTAAGAAAAATAGGTTTATTTTGTAAAGAATAATTTGATTCTCTCCCTTGAGTCCTATCACCTTCACTTTCTATTCTAGACAGTTCTACTGTGTGCATGTTTTCCTCTGTATTATGCCTATATTGAGAAGAACAATTCTGATGTAGTCCTTGTGATGATGTAGCTCTAATGAAAAATTGATTGCTTTTAAAATGAAAATCATAGTTTGACTATCATGTGTTATGTATAAAATTCATTCGCACAACATGATCGTTGATGAGGGACACCAGTTGAAAAATCATGAGTGTACCCTTACACAGACTCTTGTTACAGGGTATGTATCCTGCACTATCGGGACTATCAACTTTGGTGTTGTACTTTTGGGTATATGATGAAGTTTTTGGTATATGACGAAGTTTTTGTCTATCGCTTTCCAATAGTTCTGTATGTAAAATTCTGTTCAGGACTTTTCATTTTGCCAATATATTTCTGCAATCTTTTATCAAGTTGTTCTAGTTGTCTAAAATATCAAGAGTGTGAAATAATGTCTTGCTCAAATTAGTGACAGATGCATGGTAGTTTTCCATTTCTTAAATGATCTTACCCCACAAAGTTTTAACAATTGAGCAAATATTATTTATTCAATTCAAAGAGTTTGGACATCAGGCTTTTTGTAATTATTTTTATATGGTAATACTCTTTGCAGCCAGTCTTCTTTTCTTTGTTCTTGTCTTCAAATTGTTTCCCTCCTTTTCTCAGCCTTTTGAGAAACCATTTTAGCCTCATTGCTGCTTCAAATTCATCATGGCTAGTTTGCTTCTCCTAAGGCTATGATGCTGCTTAACCAGTCCCAAGACTGTTTAAATTTTGTAAATAACTAAGTTGCTAAGTTTGCAACTAAAAAACTATAAAACATGGCAGTACATATCTGTTTGTGACAAGTTCTGTGCCAACAAAATGAATGATCAATAAAAGCTACAATAATGTTTTGTTCGTGAAACCTTATTTTACATTGAAGAGTGAGGCCATCGCAAGTGGATGGGGTAACAGAATTTCTCATTCTCTAGCTCCAGCTTGTCACTGCAATTGTTGTCCATGATAGTTTGTTGGGTCAAACAAACCTTCATCAAGAAGCCCAATTTCTTGTACAGTTCCTAATGTAGATAGGGCATTTCAAGTGTACTGTACCATAAGATGCATATATCTTTCTATAGGAAAAACTACATTGATCTTTGAAATATGTTTTTAGTTGGTTTGTGATGGGAATTTTAGAATCATTCTGGTGACATCTGCTTCCTGCATCATAATCTTTTCTAAATGATCTTGGTTTTCTCTAAGACTATTTTGATACAGTTCTTTAAGGATGTTAGCAGACATCTTGAATGAGATATTTTCTTGCATGCAGCTATCAAATTAGACGCAGGCTTTTTTTCACTGGTACACCGAGATAGAATAATTTGCAGGAGTTGTGGCCCCTGCTTAATTTCTTCCTCCCGACAATATTCAATTCAGTAGAGAAATTTGAGGAATGGTTCAATGCACCCTTTGCAGACCGGTGTGATGTTTCATTTACAGATGAAGAAGAGCTATTAATCATTCGTCGTTTGCATCATGTTAGTGCTTGATCAGTTTGTCAATTGTTCTGATCTTCTCTTAAACTTCTCTTTAACAAATTTCTTGGTTCTTACGTTATAAGGCCAAGCATATTGAGGAGGAAAAAAGACGAGGTGGAGAAATTCCTTCCTGCCATGACAGAGGTCACACTTAAATATGATATGTCAGCCTGGCAGAAAGTATACTACCAGCAAGTAATAGAAGAAGGCAGAGTTGGGTTGGACAATGGTACATTGCTTTTACTTTAACTATTATAAAAATTGTTGGTTTCTCCCTATTAGGTTTTTTTCCCCTTCCTCAATCCCTCATTTATTTTTCCTTTTTAGGGAACGAAAAGTGGGGGGAGAAGGCAAGGGTAGGGCCAAAACTCAATATTGTACAAAATTTCATATTAAACCTTTTTGTTGGTGGCCTGCTTCTCCTTATGTTAGCATGTGTAAAGCCTGCTTCTCCACTCCGTATGCTAGTACAAAGGCATCTAAGGACCTTAGATTAGGAAGAGAAAAACGTATCCTCATCTCCTGGCCTAATTTGAACATTTTGAACATTTTATATTATATTATATCTAAATGAGTTACCTTTAACTTTTCTTTCATGGTTCTATAGTTAGCTAGACATATCCTTCACTGTTTTTTGTTGCTCCAAGGATTTGGAGTATCATTTCCCTATTTCGTTGGATCTACCAAAGAAGCTGTAAAAAGCATCTTGCATGTGTTGGTTTGCGCTTTTCTTATATACCTTCTGAAATACTTTCTTTTGTTCGATGTGGGATCCATACATGCTGTAAATGTGTCAGGAAATGCAGTTTTTCTCTTCCACTCTTGCTATCTACTGATTCAAAATGGTGTTGTGTTTTAAAATTTTTCCATAAATACTCTCTCTTAATTGTGAATTAAAATTTTCCATTGTTACATAAATTTTTTCCATTGCTTGTCAATCATAAATTTCCATTAATACTCTCTCTCTAATTCACAATCAATCAAGGAAATTGATTCACTTGGAAAACTCTGAAGATGAAAGATAATAAATGCAGCACTATATAAAATGAGAATCTTTTGATTTGATTATTCGAGATTGTATTGAGATTGCTTTTATTGTTAATCTCGTTTTCTTTGAATACTACTTTGATACTTCTCTTCTGATGATATTATTAACTTTTTTGAAAATTGAAAACTTTAATTATAGTTGGCCAATTTATTTGCTGAAAACAAAAGAGAGTATTTGCTTACAAAACTATTACTTCAGGATTTGGGAACTCCAAGAGTCTGCAAAACCTTTTAATGCAACTCAGGAAGTGTTGTAACCATCCATACTTGTTTGTGGGTGAGTATAATATTTGGAACAAAGGTTGATCTTGTCACGGGCATCAGGGAAATTTTAACTGTTTGATCGTTTACTCCCCAAACTTCATAGGCAGGGCATAGGGTCCTGTTTTTCTCTCAGATGACCCGTCTTATGGACATTCTCGAAATTTATCTTTGGCTTCATGATTTTAAATATGTTAGCTTGGCTACCTCAACAAAAACCGAGGAAAGGGGTGTGCTGTTAAAGTAGTTCAATGCTCCTGACTCTCCTTACTTTATGTCTCTTTTAAGCACTTGTGCTGGAGGTCTGGGTCTAAACTTACAAATAGTTGACACTGTGATAATATTTGATAGTGACAGGAACCCTCAAATGAACCAGCAGGCAAAGGACAGAGCCCACCATATAGGGCAAATAAAGGGAGTTAGGATGTTTGTCTTTGTTAGTGTTGGATCAATTGATGAGGCCATTTTCAAGCGCGCAAAACAGAAAATGGGAATTGACGCAAAGGTCATCCAGCCTGGACTGTTCAACACAACCTCCACAGGTTTGTCATCTTGAATTTCATTCAACAATGTGGTATGTGGTCAATAACTAGAAATCGACATTGTTCTAGAAGAAGTCCTACTTATCATCAAATTAGATAGGCTAGACTGTTCAAATGGACCAGCAGGTTTGTTATTATATAGCATATGCCCCGCAAGTGTCTGACAGCATTTTTTTGTGCTTAGTATGGAGAATTCTTCAGTTTAGTTCTTTTTATTATCTAACAACTAGACAAGGTCAGATTAACAATGATCGGAATCATCTCAGTGCTTGGCTTTAGTTAGAGCCTTGCTACGTTTTGCCAAAGAAAGAACCTACTTTCTGCACTAGGAAACTGAAGCTATTACATTCCAGCCCTTTTATGTTAAAATACATACATAGGAGAAACTGAGGATCTAAGAACTTTATCGGACATAGAGGTCTGAACATATGGTTCACTTTGAAGATCAGGTGGGCAATACAAGAGCCTAAGATCTAAAACCCCTTTCGGTGGGGCTACAGTGGATATGTATAGTAATGAACGAGGAGTTTCCTTGTTGCGGCTTCTATTATTACTTTGAGTAGAAGAAACCATTCTAATAGTTTCTATTTATTTTTGCAGCTCAAGATAGACTGGAAATGTTGGAGGAAATCATGCGTAAAGGGCAAACTCACTTGGAACAGATGTGCCAAGTGAGAGGGAAATTAATCTCCTCATAGCAAGATCAGATGACGAATTTTGGCTTTTCATGAAAATGGACAAAGAGAAAAGGCAGAAAGAAAATTATAGGTCTCGACTTATGGAAGAACATGAGGTACCAGAATGGGGATATCCCATACTGGCAGATCAGGAAAAGGACATAGGCCTTGGATATGAAAGTGGTAGCATCACTGGAAAGCGAAGGAGAAAAGAGGTGGTTTATGTTGATTCCCTTGGTGATTTGCAGTGGATGAAGGCTGTAGAAAATGGCAAGGTCATATCAAGGCTTTTGGTAAAAGCAAAGGGGAACTAGTGACTTATCTCGGAGGGTAGGTATTTGACTATTAATAAAGGAGCAGAGGAGAAAAGACTGACAAATGTAAAGGATGAAGTATTCCCATCCCAATTGCAAGTGAAGAACCTTATGTTTTTAGCCCAACGGATTTCAAAACTGAAGTCAAACCTAAATATGAAAGTGCTGGAGGAAGTGATTTGAATGTGGATTTCTTAACATGGAAGACGGACAAAAGGAAAAGATCAAGCTATAGTAGCCCTAGGTGATTACAAGACTTTAGGAGGTCAAAATCACTGATTGAGAACCAATTAGTTCAATAAAATAGCTTAGGAAATTTACTTTCACAATAGAGGAGGCCAAGTTTTAGTTGATTACATCTTCTGTACATTATCTCTGATTGGTAGTGAATTCGTCTGCATCGTGCTGAATGGTGTCATAGTTATACCAAGAGCAAGAGGGCCTTTGATAGATATATAGGCTTCAACAACTCCTCTGCTGATCACTTGATAATTTAAGGGTTCTAAAATGTTTTATGCCTACAGGCAACCTTGTACAATTACTAATTTTATAAGTACATCAGAGTGATTCTTCATTGCAATTGGAGTGTTACCAATAGGCTGCTGAATCATATTTAGAGCTAAGCAAAATTGTTCAATTGATGATGAGATTGTTATCGCAAGATTCCAGGTTTCGATCTTCTAGCAGTTACTATTAAGCACTTGTAATTGCATGGGCAGTGTTATTATGAAGCACTTGTAATTGTATAAACTTCAATTTTTCCCTGTATAGAAATGCATTGGTAGCAGATCCTCCAGCAGTGGTTGTCAAGCAATTAACTTGGAGATTGAGGGTTCAACTATTCAAAATACAGATTTCTTGCACAACCCATAAATTGTCAGCAGCTGCTTGGAGCCAAATTAGGAGTAGCTGCTGCTCATGTGCATTATCACATATAGGTCCAAATTTGCTATCATTTATTTCAAAATTAGATTGTAACATAAGTAAATTAAGCATTTTCAAGCACGAGGGGAGTATCTGGAAGCCTGATTGAAGAGCTTAGTCATTGCGTTTGGTATACTTCTGTCTCCTTATATTCATTTTGCATAACATTAGACAACAGACCACTAACTCTTGGTCACTGCATGCATGCCGACCACATAATCCAATTCCTTTTCTAGAAGCGTCGCTGGACATACCAGATGATAAGTTTTTTCAAATCCAGCCAGAATTTAACACTAGTTACGAGTAGTTATCACCAGTAAAGTTATTGTTAGTAAAGTTATTACTAGTTGCTGCAAGTTACCACTACTTATTATTACTACTTACCACAAGTTACCACTAGTTATCAGTAGTGACACAAGTTACAAAATTAACACACTTATAGCAACCTACCATATCTCAATCTTACTATCATTGCAAAATTATTCCGGTTTAGGGGTAGTGCTAAATAAAAAAAAAAACAAAAATCAAAGTACAAACAAAACCAAAGTCAGACAAAGATAGGTGTAAAAGTAGTTAATTCTTTAAACTTATTAGAGCAACCGCAACTCCAACTCCTATTCCAATGTATAATAATATAACCACACATTACTACACTTATCATGGCAATTTCATACTTATAACACTAAATTGTCTACACAGTATTTCACTACAAACTTTACCACACACTGACTTACTATAGCCACTATTGAAACAAATAGTTTCTAAAACTTTCTGCCATATTTATTTACCAGAAATAGTAAGCGTTCGAATTGAATAGACTTTATGAAGATGATATTTTTGAGTAGACAGTAAAAAGAGTCATATCGATACTGTTTTCAAACCGTCCCTAAAATTCTATCAAATTTATTAACCACAAACGATAACTGTCAGAATTAAATAGAACTTATGAAAATGATATGCTTAAGTAGCGAGTAAAAATAGTCATATCGAGACTATTTTCAAACCATCTCCAAACTTCTGCCATATTTACTAATCACAAAAGATAAGCATATGAATTGAACATAGTTTTAAAAGTCAGTATATTATATGAGTTAGTATCGATGTAGAACTTATACAAACGATATGGTTAGATAAACATTAAAAACAGTCATATAGTGAAAGTTTTCAAACCATCCCTAAAACTCTTGCATATCTAACGACCATAAATAATAACTGTCAGAATTGAAAAGAACTTATGAAACTGGTATGCTTAAGTAAACAGAAAAAAGAATCATATCAAGACTATTTTGAAATCGTCTCTAAAACTTTACCATATTTACTAACCACAAATGATTTTGCGTCAGAATTTAACGTAGATTTTAAAGACCGTACAATATATAAGTTGACATATATATAGAGCTTATACCAACGGTTTGTTTAACTAGATAGTAAAGAAGAGTCATATTGAGACATTTTTTCAAACCATTTCTAAAATTCTAGCATATTTCCTGATCACAAATAATAACTATCAGAATTGAGTAGAACTTATAAAAACGATATGCTTAAATAGTGAGTTAATGTAACACCGACGCTGCGGCATTCGTACAAGTATACTGTTCATGGAATATATATAAAATATTCCTCCGTTTATATATATAATTTTTTTTTAATTAAATTACATTTATTTTCGATTTTTTGGGTTTTAATTCAAACCTTTGGTATATTCAATTATTAAAATAGAATAATAAAGTATATATAAATATATAAATATATTTTTCTTTTCATTTATTAAATTATTTATTTCCTCATTTATTTATTTCCAAATCTATCCAAATATATATATATATAATAAGAATAATAATAATGAAAATAATAATAATAATAATAATAATAATAATAATAATAATAATAAATTTCGAATTAGGGCTAAGCCCTAATTCCTCTCCTTTCTCTCTCCTTCCTTCTCTCTCCATCTCTCCGCCTCTTCGTCTCTCACCCTCTCCCGCGACCATTCGCCTCCCTCCGCCATCCACCGCTTCCATCGCCGCCGCCGCCCACTCGGCTCCTCCACCGCCACTTTCTCTCTCTACCTCCCTCTCAGTTCTACCTCTCTGTTCCTCCCTCTCGCTCTCTCGCTGTCTCTCTCTACTTCTCGCGATTCACTCTCCCTCACCCTCAATTTCGCGCCGCCGCTATCTTCCGTCGCCACCACCCGCAGCCACCACCGCCTATTCCCTCTCACTCTCCCTTCGGTTCTCTCTCTATCTCTCTCCTTCTCTCTCGGCTTTTCTCTCACCCGCGACTCTCTCTCTCTCCCTCTCGCGGTTCTCCGCTGCCGCTGCAACCACCTTCAACCACCATCCCCACCGATCATCCCTCACTCTCTGTTTCCCTCTCTCTACCGCGCGATCTCTCTCTCTGTCGCACTATATCTCTCTCCCTCCCGTGAGTTCTCCCTCTCTGTTTCGCTCTCTCACTCACGGTCTCTCAGTCTCCCTCAATCTCTCTCGCTCTGCTCCTCCCTCTCCTGCGCGCACGCGACTGCGCACGACTGCTCGCGCGCAGTCCCTAGCCCCAGCGCGCGCTAGCCCCTGCAGCGCGCCACAGCTCCCGCGCGCGCGGCTGCTGTGCTGTTTCCCTGCTCGCGTGCCTTCTGCCACATGCGGAAGCCCCAACCGAAAGCCCTAGGTCGACTGTGCCTTGTCCACTGCAAAGGTAAGATAAAACCCTAACCCAAATTCTAGGGTTTCGATTCCTTGGTGATTTATACTAAATTGCTGACTTTTGCTTCGAATTGGAAGCATTGTAGGTTTCGGACTGAATCGAATGTCGTACAGACGTTAGGGTTTTGGACCGCAGTGAACCCTGGGAGAGGGATTTCTAACTTATTCGATTTATTTGAATGCATTTAGGGTGAAATTAGCATAAGGAAGTGTTGTATAGGTTTAGGATGTACGTTAGATTCGATTAGAACACATTGTTTGACATTATATGTAATTATTTAGGTTAAGTATAGAATTTTATACGAAATTGAGTTGTTTCGGATAATAGAATTGAGTTAAATTGATTTAAATGGTTGCACTTAGAGTTTAATTTGATGAATGCATGAAGACAGTCAAAATTTGGGATTTGAGCCTAAGGATTGATGCGTTGTTTTACATTATAGTTGATGTTGCATATAGGTAAGTCAAATAAAATCTCTATATTATGAAAATAGGCTTCAATACCTTGAAAATGAGATATGGTTTGAAGAAATCGGATGAAAAGTGAAAAGTGTATGAATTTTCAAAGATTTTTCTAATTTATAGGGAATTTATGTATTTAGACGTGTTTTTGATTTTGAACGATTTTAGGTTTGAATTTAACTTGATTTTGATTTGGTTAATTACTTATAAATGGAATGAAAATTGATGACATTGGAGTTTATTCAAAAAATTGGAGAATTAAGGTTTATACAAACTTAGGGAAAATGATAAACCCTAAGATTTATTGGAAATTTGATGACAATTGTGATGATTTGATTAGGTTGATCTCTTTGGAGACTCGAGGAGTCGAGTTTGGTTTGATTGTGGAAATAGGGAGTGATTACCCTCCCTAGAAAGTGAGTGGGACCCTAATCTCTAGCATGAAATAGTGAAAATTTGATTTTACCGTGTTTTTAAACAGAACATGTTTTGATATGCATTGATTCGATGTGTGATATTAAATCTCAAATCTGTTTTGTGACTATTGGAGTGTCTTAAACTTATGTTTTCCATGATTATGCATCCACGTTTGAAATTAAATGAAATTGTGCCATGATTTGAGAAATGGAATGTTTTCTATTCTACCATTGCATCGGTTGTTGATTTGAAATGAATTTTGATGAAATGTATTGGCACACGGTTTTGAATCGTTTTGATGAAACTATGTGGGTTGGATGCCCACTAGTTTTGTGTTGATATGATGTGATTGAGTCCCGGTGGGGGACGGATATTCTTGATTGATTCCGTAGCTACGAAGGGCGTTTGTAGAGGCACGGGTTGCCCGGATACGCTTTGGCAAGAGATATCCGCAAACGTCGTGATTGCGATATGTATGGACCCGGTTGAATCGAAAGGGGAGGTTCGTTAGAATAGGCGGTTTAGCACCGAGAGTTGCTTGTACATGATTGTGATGTTCCGTATGGGCCCAGTTGAACCGAAAGGGGAGGACCGTCAGAATAGGCGGTCTAGCACTGGGAGTTGCTTGTACGTGCCAACGTCGAGGTAGAGAGCTATTTTGAAACACTTTGCATATTAAAACCCCTGATGCGCCTGTCATTGGTCATGGTTGACCCTTGCCAGGATTCTTTCGGCTAGCTCTATGTTATACTTGATTTTTAAATGGATGCATATATGTATGATATCGTGTGAAAGATTAAAAGAGTTCATTTTATCGAACATATCATGATTTATTGCAAAACTTGAATTATTGTTTACGAATGATATTATTTGACACTCCAATTTTCACCTACACTATTAGTCCTTGATATTTATCCACTCACTCACTGAGTATTCTTCCCTGAGTACTCACCCCTCCTCTTTCCCTCCCCAGACAGGATTATTGTTGTATCGGAGTGACGCTTCAGATTTTGGAGATTTTGGTGGATTTGGGTGATTTACGACGGTGAGATTAAGTATTAATTGAAAATATGAATTTCATACTTTATGTCGACCCTGCGTGGTCTTGATATTGAGGTCCGTAGTTGACCGTGTACTTATTTTGGGATGACTGTATAAATTATGTATGTTTATTTGCGAAACTCTCATATTTCATTTGCATTGAGGCGATTGTACGTATTTGAATATTACTTGGGAAAATTGATGTAAATTTGCATAAAACTTAGGCCCGCTCGGTGTAGCGGCTGCTCATGCTCTAGTTGGGCATGATAGTAGAGGTCTGTGGTTAGGTTTGTTGACAGATTTTTATTTAGCCTTGCGTTGTTCTGGATGTCGGTTGTGGGATTGGTTGATTTTGGAGAGGCCGGGATGGCCATTTGTTGATTTTACAGGATGATTTGAATTTCAGAGGTTTAAACAGGTTATTTGTACATGGGAGACCTCCAATTTATGGGGAGGTTCTGCCCGATTTTCTGTAAAAATACAGTCGGCATCCAGGGCAACGGGCGGCTGTTCACGATTCCCGGTTCGGAGCGTGACAATTAAAATAGTCATATTGAAAATGTTCTCAAACCGTCTCTAAAACTCTACATATTTACTGACTATAAAAGATAAGCGTCTGAATTGAGCATAGCTTTTAAAAACTGTATAATATTTGAGTTTGTATCGATGTAAAACTTACAGACGGTTTGGTTAGATTGATAGTAAAATAGTCATATAGTGACCATTTTCAAACCGTCCCTCAAACTCTATATAATAACTCTCGGAATTCAATAGAACTTACGAAATTTGTATGTTTAAGTTGACAGAAAAAAGAAAAATATCGAGACTATTTTCAAATCGTCCTTAAAACTCTGTCATTTTTACTAACCACAAATGATATGCATCAAAACTGAACATATGTATTAAATACTGCACAATATATAAGTTAACATAGATATAGAATTTATCCCGATAGTATGGTTAACTAGATTATAAAAGAGGAGTCATATAGAGACATTTTTTAACCTGTCTCTAGAACTCTGTCATATTTACTTACCACAAATAATAACAGTCAGAATTGAGTAAAACTTATGAAGA
Source organism: Dillenia turbinata (assembly GCA_037126225.1). NCBI lineage: Eukaryota > Viridiplantae > Streptophyta > Magnoliopsida > Dilleniales > Dilleniaceae > Dillenia > Dillenia turbinata. The sequence continues at coordinate 21,164,758 of JBAMMX010000016.1, read as the reverse complement.
CAATATGCCTAAGTAGCAAGCAAAAATAGTCTTATCGAGACTGTTTTCAAACCTTCTCTAAAACTCTGACATATTTACTGACCACAAAAGATAAGCGTTTCAATTAAATATAACTTTTAACGACTGGATAATATATGAGTTAAGAAAGATGAAAAACTTATGCAGACGGTATGGTTAAGTAGATAGTAAAGAATAGACATATAGAAACAGTTAAATAACAGTCCCTAAAACTCTACTATATCTACTGACCACAAATAATAATTGTCAGAAATGAATAGAACTTACAAAACTGGCATGCTTACGTAGACTGTAAAAAGAGTCATATCGAGACTGTTTTCAAACCATCCCTAAAACTCTACTATATTTACTAACCATGGATAATAAGCGTCAGAATTGAACATATATCTTAACGACTGTACAATGTATAAGTTAGTATAGATATACAACTTACGTCCACGGCATGGTTAACTAAATAGTAAAAAAGAGTTATTTAGAGACATTTTTTAAACCGTCTCTAAAACTTTACCATTTTTACTAACCACAAATAATAATCATCAGATTTGAGTGAAACTTATGAAAACGATATGATTAAGTAGTGAATAAAAGTACTCATATCGAGACTATTTTCAAACCGTTTTTAAAACTCTGTCATATTTATTGATAACAAAAGATAAGCGTTTCAATTGAATATAACTTTTAACGACTGGATAATATATGAGTTAGGATTGATGAAGAGTTTATGCAAACAGTACGCTTATGTAGATAGTAAAGAATAGACATATAGAGACAGTTTTCAAACCTTCCCTAATACTCTACCATATCTACCAATCACAAATAATAACTGTCAGAATTGAATAAAACTTATGAAACTAGTATGCTTAACCAGACTGTAAAAAGAGTCAAATAGAGACTATTTTCAAACCGTCCCTAACACTCTGCCATATTTACTAATCACATATGATAAGCGTCAGAATTGCACATATATTTTAAAAACTGTACAATGAATAAGTTAATATAGATATACAACTTACGTCCATGATATGGTTAACTAGATAGTAAAAAATGAGTTATTTAGAGACATTTTTCAAACCGTCTCTAAAACTTTACCATATTTACTAACCACAAATAATAATCGTCAAATTTGTGTGAAAGTTATGAAGACGATATGCTTAAATAGTGAGTAAAAGTAGTTATATCGAGACTGTTTTCAAATCGTTTCTAAAACTCTACCATATTTACTGACCACAAAAGATAAGCGTTTCAATTGAACATAACTTTTAACGACTAGAAATATATGAGTTAGGATAGATAAAGAACGTATGCAGACGGTATGGTTAAATAGATAGTAAAGAATAGACATATAGAGACAGTTAAATAACAGTCCCTAAAACTCCACCATATCTACCGATCACAAATAATAACTATCAAAATTGAATAGAACTTACGAAACTGATATACTTAACTAGATTGTAAAAAAAGTCAAATCGAGACTATTTTCAAACCGTCCCTAACACTTTGTCATATTACTAACCACAAATGATAATCGTCAGAATTGAACATAAGTTTTAAAGACTGAACAATGAATAAGTTAGTATAGATATACAACTTATGTCCACGGTATGGTTAACTAGATAGTAAATAAGAATTATTTAGAGATATTTTTCAAACCGTCTCTAAAAGTTTGCCATATTTACTAACGACAAATAATAATCGTCAGATTTGTATGAAACTTATGAAGACGATATGCTTAAGTAGTGAGTAAAAGTAGTCATATCAAAACTGTTTTCAAACCGTTTCTAAAACTCTGCCTTATTTACTGACCACAAAAGATAAGCGTCTGAATTGAACATAAATTTTAAAGACTGTATAATATATGAGTTAGCAAAAATGTAGAATTTATGCAGATGGTATGGTTAGGTACATAGTAAAAATGGTCATATACTGACTGTTTTCAAACCGTCCCTAAAAATTTTATATTTACTAACCACAAATAATAACAACAAAAATTCAACATCGCTTTTTACAAATGGTTGTCCAACTTTTACTGACGATTGCTAAACTTTTTCTAACAAATAATATTATACCGTCGTAAAATATATACATTTCCTAATGGTTTCGTCACAAGTGTTGGTATACGCCATAAAAAACGGTCGTTACATGTCACCACCTATAAATGTTACCGTCACCTCAACGCTTTAATTTTGTAGTGTTATTTGGTCGGTCAACCGATTAGCCAAAGCAAGAGCTCATCATCACGAGGCATGAGACCCTCCGAGTCAGTAGCCTCAATCAACCGAAGCTTGCTGTCAACAATGGATTTATCCCCCAAATTGATAGACACGGCCCACACTCCCTCGATATTAATCGACGAGACTCTGTTCAGTATTTAGCTGCTTAGTAGTCAACTGTTTGATACCTACTCGGTACTTGGCGGTCATCACTCGATTTGCTAACGTAATATTCGTTCTCCCTAAATCATGGGGGAAATCTCACATAACTGGAAGGAGACTTACAATCCTGACCGATAAGAAAAAGAATTTTTACGATGTTCTGGACTTTCCAAACTGGTGAGAGTTGAAATTTTTGAGAATCCTATACTATGATTTCTAAAATCTCGGAGTGCTCTCATAAGAAAACTAGGGTTTTAACATATTGCATGCATACAACTCTCACATACAAAAACTATATAAACATCATTGAATCACCCAGTCAGGCATACTCTCCGAACTTACACACAGCACATAAAGTATACAAAGCTCTCTTTCAATTGTTTTTCTCTTTCAAAAATCGTTCTCTAACTTAAGTATCGGAATCTCCTTCCACTTGAGTACCCTCCGATGGCCCTTTGAAGGTCTTATCAATCAAGGCCATCAGATGGCTAAATCATCCCATTCGATTTAGTAGAGGCATTATCTATATATTCAAATCCACCTTCAACAATTGCGATAAATCTTAACAAGCATAATATAACTTAACCATCACAACTAACATTTCTGGACAAACATAATACATTTTTAATAAAAGCAAAATTTCATTATTTTAGAAATTAAATATAAGTACCAATTACACTAAAACATTTTTCTAACCTCTCTCTCTCCCCACAATTTGATGCCTTACTTAGGTCCATATCTGGGGAAAATTTTTGGATTTTTTTTTTATATATATATCTATCATTAGTATCCGAAATCATATTCTGATCAATCCAATTCAAGCATTTGCAGGACCTAACTCTCCTAATATAATTTTTCTCAGTTTCAAATTTTGAATTCAAAATTTGATTAAACACTCTAATATTCTATTTTATTAATCTAACTGTCTCTAAGTATTTTTGGATTTCTATTTACTAATAATGTTCAAGAGAAGCAAAAAATGAGGGAGAGGGAATAGAGGTGAAATGAAATGAAAGTGAAGGTTCGTGGGATTCTAATTCGAAGAAAAGATCCTCAAATTCATCCTCGATAGTTCCATAACCAGACATCCCTTTCGTCGAAATATACAATACCACCAAAACCAGGTTATGTCAAATAATCTTCAGCTACGCGATACGTTTCAATCTGCCCTCGATCAAAATCAGGGTACAGAAACAGGGACCTTTTGGCCCCAGTATGACTAAGCCTGAAGTTACTTTATTGTCCTATAGCTCATTGTCAAAATCCCATATTCACTTCCTCCTCACTTCATTCCAACACATCAAATAATAATAAATAAAAAATAATGAATAATAATTTTTTTTAAATTTTTATGTTTGCTCTATCACCCCCTCTAATACTATATGCTCATTCTTCAAAATTACATGCTTAAAAGGGTGGGACAATTAAGTAAGCAAATACCTGCTTTTAAGTACCTTTATTCAATCAATTTATTTTTATACAAGAAAATGTAACTAAACGGAATTGAATCGGAAAAAAAATAATGAACATGAAAAAATTCTACTGCTTGAACTATCCGTGAAAGACTTATTTAATCAAATATTATGTGACTTAATCTGATTTGAGTAGTCGTAAACCCAATTTAAGGATTGATTTTCCTAAAACTTATTTTTGTATTCTTAAAATTTGAGTTTGATATAGAATTCAAGTTTTTTTATTAAGATAATTAAATATTTTATCGCTAAATTCACCTGTTATCGGTAAATATTATGCCACTTAAATCATTGTATTATAAACTTGGATTTTACCAACGAGATTGTGCTGTTTTTGCGTCTGACATGGTCACCCATGTGGTTGAGTAGCCTCGTGGGTCATTATTAATTTGGAATGTTATATCATAGGGATCGAATAATTTTTATTTTTTAATAAATTAAAATTTTATTTTTATTTTTAATAATTTATTAAATACTTATTTATATTGATTAAAATATATAGATATTTGAATTGATCGAACTAATTATTAATTGAGATGTAGAATTTAATTTATGTAATGTTACTTTTTAAACTTAAGAAATAAATGAATAAATATATAAATATATAAAATGAAAAGAAAGACGATGACGTTTCGTGATTTTTTGAGACATGATGCATCAATCGTGAGGTGCTATAGACTGATGGGCTTGATGTTAACGGACCTCCAAAGAAATAATTTAGGAGTGGGAGGGACAGTGAGGACGATGCAAAAATGGACAAGGAATTGGGAGTCATTGGTACATAATTTTTAGAAAATAGAATTTTTTTGGTTGTTAAATTTTTTTATGAAATATTTGATTTGTTATTTTTATGAAAATATTTGATTTCAGTTGGTTATAATTCGAACATCATTATACTCTGTATCCACTTCTATATTTTTGTAATAGATCTGATTAATCTCAGCAAATCTAATTATATTAATTGATCCATGTCATGTAGGTGTAGAGGTCAACCAATAAATTCTATTAATTATGATTTTGAATTCAAGTCATTAAATGAAAAAAAGATGTTAAAAAAATATATTAGAGGTGAGTTTTAACTCTACAGATTCGGCTTCTTGTGACTCGAACAGGTACTTGATGAAGAGGTTTGAAACCTGCAAAAGACCATCGGAGGGTGCTTCTATGGGGGAGGTTTCGACAATCAAGTCAAGAAGAGCGTTTTCGATAAAAATGAAAAACATAGTCAGAGAGGAAGGGATGACGGATCTCCCTATGGTTTGTATGTCTTGTGTAAAATCAAGATAACTTACTTGACCTAATGTATTGAAAGTTCTTATATGAAGCGCCACAGGAAACATGTGCATTCGAGGCGTTACAACCATAGTTTCCTTACAAAAAGATCTGAAAATTTTGGGTTTCAAACATAAAAAATTCGAAATCGTTATCATTTAGGAAGTTTGATTATATGGAAAGATTCTTTCCCTTATCAATTAAATTCTCAAGGGTTTCTTTCCTTATCCAAGAGATACGTTTCGTACTAAAATAGGAAGTTTAATTAAGATAAGATTTGGTGGACTATTACCGTTTGAGAGTCGAAGTGCTCAGTTCCTTAAATATTCAGTAGTCATTGGTTGAATTGAGGGGGTAGTCGTTTTGTCTTCCCGAATGCGCTTGTGTATCGGTAATGTTGTTCGGATCATATGTTCGTTGTTTGGAAGGTTGGACCTTTCGTGACCACGGGTCTCGTCAGGCTTTCAGGCATCCAGATACCGCACCGATTGTTATTTGGATCATGTCTTATTATTTACCCCCGACTCATGGTGTCGATTTGTGAAAGAGGTGCCATGAGTGAAGTTTGCATCTTGAGAAGTTAGAAGGGCACAAAAGCTTGCAACACTTGCCTCTTAAGATCATACGAATCGTCTGCAACTGATGCGAAATTAAAGCGGATGAGATATAAGTCTCCATTTCGTCTCAATCGTTCTATCTTCCACCGGTGTTAATTCGACTAACCTTCCACTCAATTTAATTCAAAATTAATATGGTGCAGGAATGTGAGGCGATGTGAACTTTCATACTTAATTCGTATACTTTTCAGAGAAGCGCTTCAACTGCTCAAAGATTTGAAAATTTTCTTCGTGTCTATAAATAGGGACTATGGGACCTTGCTTTACTTCAATGAGTTTCCTCATGCATAAAGGTTTTCTTCTTGTGAGAGTCATCTTCCATGGAGGGTCTTTAAGGGGATGCTCGAACTTTGTAAATCATGGTAGCGTGTATTGCTTCTGTTGGTATGAGCTCTCGTTAAGAACGAAAACTATTGATATGAGGGTTCGTCATGCCATTCAGTGTCTGAATGTCGCGATGGGCTCTATCAAGGTTCCCATTGGGGTCCCTGACTCGAATTTAAGAAAAGATTCTCCTTCCGAGTCGGGTGGTAGGACGTATTGGTTGTGTGTAATGAGCTAGCTGATGCAAGAAAGTTTGATGATATCCTGATGCATCCTCAGAATCCCTTCCTGATCGGTTTGTCCCTCCTTTCAGCAATCCTATTGTGTCAGTGGGGCTGCAGATTATTTTTCATTGTTCCTCTGCTTATCATTTTTGTACTCACCAGTGTTGTCGAACGATCGAGGCGATATAGTCATTTTTGTATTTCTTTTGATATAATCGGTCCGACTGAGGGAATTGTGAAGTGTAATTACTCATGTAATCGAACATGTGTTCGTTGTATGGAAATAAAAGAGTTTTATTTTACTTACTTGTCATTTGTCGTACCTATCGGAGTTTCTTTTATATGTTCATTTGCATGATACTATTGTCAAGCTACTTATGTGATTGACTCGTTTGTATGAATGACTCAGGGGGCTTTCCTGATTGATAGGAGTATACTCGGTCTATCCATCGATGCAAACTCAATTGGAGGAACAAATTCTTTCAATACGACGAGATAGTCAAAAGTCCCCTCAAAGAGTTAGATTCTCTCGCTAGGAAAGGGCGACAGAGGTCCATTCAGGAAGATAGATCTATTCAGTGGGACAGAGTGGCAAAACCCCGTTCGGGGAGATAGATCCCTTCAATAAGATAGGGCGACTAAGGTCCGTTCGAGGAGATAGATTCTTTCGGTAGGATAAGATGACTAAGTTCCGTTTAGAGAGATAGATCCCTTCGATAGGACATGACGACTAAGGCCCGCTCAGGGAGATAGATCCTTTCGGTAGGATAGGATGACTAAAGTCTGTTTGGTGAGATAGATTCCTACAGTAGGACAAGGTGACTAAGTCCTGCTTGGGGAGATAGATCCCTTTAACAATTGATAGGAACAAAGATGTTAGGAATCAACCGATTAGACTATCAAAAGGAAAAGCGTGAAAAGCTTACCCGATAGGAAGTATCTCTGTTGATGGATAATGATGTGACTTACAAGTAATAGCCCCATAGGTCCGTATAGGATATTGAGGCGAAAAGCCCCTAGGCGAACTATAGAGCGTATCTAATAGGGGTTTTCCCAATTAGGGGTTAGTTTGCCCCGGGTTGGGGTTGGCTATTAGTTTTTACCTTCCTTAGCATTAGATCGCCTGACTTGAACATTCGACTTCTGACTCTCCGATTGTAGTACTGTATCATTTGTTGTTAATATACAACCATTCGGGCGGATACAGATTCTCATAGCTCAGGGAGTAGGTCTAAGTGCTCATGCAAGGTAGATTCGTTCTATTTGGAATCATACTGGGTCTCCCGGAGCGAATGGATACCGATCTCCATTGGCATGACAGTCTCACTTCCGTATGTTAGGCTGAACAGAGTCGCTCCGGTTGCCCTTCGGGGTGTGGTGCAGTACGACCAGAGGATGTAATAGAACTCGTCTACTATCGTCCTTTAACTTCATCTAGTATAGTTTTTAACCCTGGAAGAATCATTCTGTTGGTTATCTTTACAAATCCGTTAGTCTGTGGATGAGCGACCGATGAGAATCGATGATCGATCTCAAGTTTTTCACAAAATTCTCGGAAGCTAACATTGTCAAACTGTTTTCTGTTATCCATGATAAGAACACGGGGTATGCCGAATCAAGTGATTATATGAGTCCACATTAACAATTGAGTTTTGGCTACTGTTATCTAGGCTAGAGGTTCGGCCTCCATCTATTTAGTGAAATAATCGATGGCCACTATGAGAAATTTTCACTGTCCGGTAACTAGTGAGAATAGTCCGAGGATATCCATTCGCCAATGGGCGAATGACCATGGACCCGCTATAAGACTAAGTTCGGTGGAAAGCAACCATGGGACTGAAGAGAATCGTTGGCACTAGCACTTGTCACACTTTTGACATAATTGTTTGAGTCAATCTTCATGGTCAGCCGGTAGTACCGTTGTCGTAGGGTTTTGTAGACTAGGTTTTGAGCCCCTAAGTGACTATTGCAAATCCTTTCATGGATCTGCTGAAGAATATAGTCTTCCTCCTCCGGGGTCAAACATCTCAAGTACGGATGAGTGAAGGACTTTCGGTATAGTTTCCCATCGATGATTGCATAATGGGTGGCTTTTCGCTTTAGTTTGGTTGTCTCCTGTGGTGAGTTAGGCAGTCGGTTATCTCTTAAGTATGCTTCGATTGAGTCTTTCAAACTTGGAGGCTGGTCTGTTGCTAGGACCCTTTCAGACTCATCTATGCTGGGGTATGGTAAGCTTTCGATGTAGACCGTTCAGCTAGAAGCAACTGAATCTGAGCTGGCCAATTTGAAAAGCATATTGGCTCGTGCATTTTCTAAGCGAGGGATTTGTTGAATATTTACACTGTCTAGTTTAGCCATCGTCTCGTGTAACTTGCTTAGATATTTCGTTATGATTGGCTCTTTAGTTTAGTAGACCCCTTCAATCTATTTGACCACCAGTTGCTATGGTAAATACCCGAACACTTCGGACTCCCATGTTGGCTGCAATTCGGAGTTCTATCAATAAGGTTTCATACTCTACTTGGTTGTTAGTGGCTCTGAAATCAAAGCAGAGGGCATATTCTGCTTTAAAGTTGTTCGGACCTATCAGAATGAGCTCAGCACCACTACCTGAAGAGTTTGAGGATCCGTTGACCTGTATGGTCTAATCTAGCAACGACCATTCAATAGGGCTATCAGTGGACTCAGGTTCAGCTGCAATCGGGAGGGTGTATTCAAGAATAAAGTCGGCTAAGGTTTGGCCTTTGATTATAGGTCAAGGCTGATATTGGATGTCAACGCCCAATTTGATACTCCACTTGATTAAATGACCAGAGGTATCTCTTTTCTGAAAGATTTGTTTCAATGGTTAATCGTTAAGCATCATAATGGCATGGGCCTAAAAGTATGGCTGAAGGCGTCTAGCAGAAATGATCAACGCGTATGCTATCTTCTCAATCAGTTGATAATTGATTTCAGCTTCCTTGAGTATTCGACTGATGTAATAGATCAACTTCTGAATAGTTGAGTCCTATCTTACAAGGACAGAGCAAAGTTTCCAATTAGAAAAGAAGGGAAAAAGGTAGAGTTTCTCACCAAGAATCAGACAGGAAGGCAGTAGAGAAGTCATGAGGTACTCTTTGAGTCGTTCGAAGATCGTTTGACACTTGGGTGTCCATGTGAACTGATGAGATCTCTTCAAAGTGTTAAATATAGGTTTGTACTTTTCTTCAACTTTCGACATGAATCAACTTAGAGCCGCTATTCGACCAGTGAAACGTTGCACCTCCTTCAATATTTTAGATGATAATATGTCTAGAATGGCTTGTATCTTCTTGGGATTTGCCTCAATCCCGCGATTGGTGATCATAAAGCCCAAGAACTTGCCTGACGCGATATCGAAGCTATATATGGTGGGATTCAATCGTATGTTATAGCGTTTGAGCATTTGAAAGGTCCATTCGAGGTTAGTAACATGAGTCTCCACATCGGTGCTTTTAACAAGCATGTCATCCACGTACACTTCTACGTTTTGACTAAGCTGACTTTTAAAGACTTCTTTAACCAACCGTTGGAAGGTTCTCTCATGTTCTTTAGACCGAAAAGCATGACCCGGTAATAGTACGTACCGAACTCAGTGATGAAACTTATTTTCTCTTTGTCCTCGGGTGCCATTCGTATCTAATTATATCCCGAGTAGGTATCCATAAAACTTAAGAGTTGGTGGCCTGAGAAATTGTCCACCAACTTGTCAATTTTCAGGAGATGATAACTGTCTTTTAGATATACTTTGTTGAGGTTTATGAAATCCACACATATCCTCCATTTCCATTTGCTTCCTTCACCAGGACTACGTTGGCTAGCCATTCCGGGCATTTGACTTCACGGATGAATCCAGCAATCAGTAGCTTTTGAATCTCTTCTTGGATGGCACGTTGACGTTCGAGGGTGAACATCCTCTTCTTCTGCTTGACCGGTTTGTAACCCTATTCACGGTTAGCCTATGAACGATGACTGAAGGATCGATACCAGACATGTCCTCGGGGGACCAGGCGAAAACTTTGGAGTGCCGTTACCGGCAACTGATAATAGCTTCTCATAAGGGCACAAATAGGCCAGCCCCAATCCGATCGGTTTGATTGGGGTCATTAGTTAGAGGGATTTCGATCACCTTTTCCCCCAGTTTTGGTTTGTTTCTTGGTTTGATGTTGCCTTTGAGCTCTAAGATGTCAATCGGAAAATTCTCCTGTCGTCTCTATCAGTGAAGAGGGCATAAGGATTGGGATCACTCCGGATAGTAGCAATCCGCTCTGATGTTCTGAACTTCATCTTCATATGTCTAGCGCTGGGTAGTGCTTCCAGCTCATCTAGGCTCAGTCGGCCGAGGATGTCGTTGTACGGTGAGAATAGTTTTACCATATGAAAAGTAGCCTTGACTGTTGCATGGTTAGGGGGAGCCCCTAAAGTCATAGTGAGGGGGATAATCCTCTCTGGATAAATATGTTTGTCAGATTATCCCTTAAGGGATCCAGTTGGGGGATGAAGATATAAAGCATTGAGGCTCATTCGCTGAAAACGTCCCAAGTAAGAATGTCACAGTCCGCGCCCTGGTCGACGAGGACACTTTTGACCATATGAGACCCTATATTGGTAGTAACGACTAGAGGATCATCGCGACTAGTGTCGACTCCGATCAGATCATCATCGTCGAATCTAATGATTAGCCTTTTTCTCTTGACTATAGTCATACTTTGTTTGGTGACAAAAGGTTGGTGATTAATCTGTTTTCCATAGATGACATCAATCTATTGGAGGTGGGTCTTGACTTCATAAATCTGACTCCTTGTGACTCGAATAGGTGCTTAATGAAGAGGCTTAAAACCTACAAAAAATTATCGAAGGGTATTCCAGCGAGGGAAACTCCGATACTCAAGTCAAAAAGAATGATTTTCGATAGAAATGAAAAACAGATTCAGAGAGGAGGGGAGGACAGATTTCCCTGTGATTTGTGTGTCTTGTGTAAAGTCAAGATAACTTACCTGGTCAGATGTATTGAAGGTTCTTATATGAAGCGCCATAGGAGACGTGTGTATTCGAGACATTACAACTCTAATTTCCTTACGAAAAGATCCAAAAATTTCAGATTTCAAACATCAGAGATTCGAAATCGTTATCATTTAGGAAATCTGATTGTATATGGACATTCTTTCTCTTATCGATTAGATTTTCAAGAGTTTTCTTTCTTATCCAAGAGATACGTTTCACACTAAAATAGGAACTCAATCAAGGTGAGATTCGGTGGAGTGTTACCATTTGGGAGTCGAAGTGCTCGGTTACTTAAGTAATCGGTAGTCCTTGGTCGAATAAAAGGGGTAGTCGTTCGGTCTTCCTGAATATGCTTGCAAATCAGTAGTACTATCCAGATCGATATGTTCATTGTTTGGAAGAGTTGGGCCCTTCGTGACCACGTGTGTCTCGTCGGGCTTTCGGACACTCGGATATCACACCGATTGTTGTTTTGATCATATCTCATAAGAGTTAACTCCTAAAATGGATCTCATAATATCCGAATTGAATTAATCAGATAATCTGAATTCCAATTGATTTAACATAAAAAAAAAAAAATCTAATTTTAAGTAATTTTAATTGAATCGAATTCAGTACAACTAGATTATTTAATTCTACTTGACTCAAATGGGGTTAGTACCATTGGATAATTTTCTTTTACATTCAAATTTCTGTTAAGGAAAGAAGTGAAATTAGTTGGAAAAAGAAAATCAAAATAGTAAAATAGTCAGTAATATTATTGAAAATCAATTAACCTCTTCAAATAGATGTTGCAAAATGGTAACAAAACTGACTGTTACTCTTTTTTTTTTTAATTATGTCAAGATTTAAATTCAAAATTATCAGTTTAGGGAGAAAATTATAATTATTAACTTGTACTTTGGTGGAATCTGGCTGTTATTATTTTTTATAATTAACCACAAATGGCTACTCTTTATCACCATAAGAATAAGAAGTACAAGAGTTTAAGCAACATAAGGAAGGATATACCATATTTCTTTGTGACAATGACAAGAGATCAGATAATCGTTTATAATTCGTTGGGTTCACTCAAAACACAAATAATGATACTAGTAGAGTAGTAATTATCCTCCTAAACTAATCACATTTGAACACTCATTGTTGTTCTCTCTCAAAGAGAAAAGTTCAACCAACACAACAAAGAGAGTATCATATTTCTTGTGATGGTGTCAAGAAGTAGCTCGTTCACAGTTGAGATGAGAAATCACTAATAGAGAGAATGATCAGTAGATGCATGGGGACCAAGAAAGGAAGAGCATTTATTTATAGAAGATCATATTTGGGGTATTGCAACGCCATTCTCAGCGCTTAAACGCGCCACAAACTCTTGAAAGGCTGCATTTTCATGTAAAATCATATTGTACCATCTGATGACTATATTGGCAATGTCATGTGTGACGCTTTTATCAAACAGTGATGTCGGTGGTGGTCACATAATTCATAGAAAAACTTTGCCAGTCAATTAGTGACAACATCCATCCTCAAGTATTTCAACGCCTTGATCATGTCTAATCGTGTTAAAAGTTTCAAGATATGTCAAATAGGCTTGGAAAAGGCAATCAGAGATGCAACCACTATGTCAAAAAAAAAAAAATTGTGACAACAATACAGATGTGTTTTGGAGTTGCAAACCTCATGATACATCGAATCAGCCTTGGAAAAAGGATAACTTGCAACGGCAGGGTATTGCCCATTAAAGAATTTTGAGACGACCTTTGACGTTGCCCAAGACTTCCAATGGTATTAGCGACGGCATTTGTTGTCCGAGGGCCGTAAAACAAATCAAGTTGAGTTTGATTCGCTAATTGGCCATTTAGTCAAAAGTTTGATTCAATTTGATTTTGATTAAATTCAAATCAAATTTAAACAATTTTATTATATAATTGAATTGAGTTTGAAAAATAAAATTTTAAAATTAAGAATTTATCATATAACTCAATAACATATATTAATATATATTATATATATTTATATATTATTATAATATAAAAATAAATAAATGAAATATATTAATATATTATATTAATATTCATATCGATAAATGAGACGAAATTTCAAATTTGTGTAAAAAATTGCAATGACGGAATTTTAATTATAGGGTAGTTTTAGGGATTTAAATAAATATACAAAGCAGAAAATTGGATATAATTTTTGTAGAGAGAGAATTTAAAACCGATTTCTTTAAAGAGATAAAATTCAAATATTTTGGAAAGATAAAATTAATAATTTTTAATTTTAGAAACAAAAAAACAAATAATTCGTTATTTTTAGAAAGTGAAAACTTAAAATGCTTAGTGAGAAAGGATGCAAATCAAATAAATAATTTTGGAAGAGAAATTTGATATATTTAGTTTAGAGAGGGAAAATTAAATTTAGTTTTTTTTTAGAGATAGAAAGTTTAAAATCAATAAGTTTAGAGAAAAAATTTGAATTAAATTTATTTTTTAGGAAGATATAATTAATGTATTTAATTTTAGAGAAGAAAGTACATTTATTTTTTAGAGAGAGATAAAAAAAATCCTAATGCATTTAGAGAGACAAAAAAAGGGCGTACCCAATGACGAAACTTCTACGTTGTGGGGTCTGGGGAAGGGAATATCTAGACAGCCTTTCCCTTACTTTTTTGCAAAGAGACTGATTCGAACCCTAGACCTCCAGGACACAATGGGTCTATGTCACCCGCTCTACTGATGGGATCTATCTTCTCGAACGGGCCTCCGTCGCCTCGATCCTCCGAAAGAATCTAACTCCGTGGTATTCTACTTGCTGTTCGGCTGACCCTCAATAAGGTTTATATGATTCAATCTACAAGCGCATTTAATAAGACTGAACGGTTGTCTCGCTCTCTCTCTCTCATTCGACTAACGATAACCGAATATCTAAGGAACCAAACGCCTCAACCTTTGGAGAGTAACACTCAACTGAATCCCACCATTGACTGAGATTCATATTTTAGTACAAAATGTATCTCTCGGATAAGAAATGAAACCTTTGAATATTTAATCAATAAGGGAATGAATCTCCCAATACAATCAAATTTCCTAAATGATAACGATTTCAAATTTTTGACATTTGGGATCCGGAATCCTCGGATTGTCTCATAATGAAATTAGGGTTGTAACGTTCCGAGATTATACAACTCTAACGGGATAATATATAAAAGTTTTTGATAGATCGCAGTGAGATAAGTTTTCTGGACTCGACACAAAAACACACAAAAATCACAGGGTGATCCGTTCTCCCTTCCTCTTTGTCAGTTTATCATTTCGAAAATCGCTCTTTCTAACTTGAGCGTCGAAACCTCCCCCATTAGAGCACACTTCGACAGTCTTTTGCAAGTTTCAAACCTTTTCGTTGAGTCAGATCTGTGGAATCAAGACCCACTTCCAATAGATTGGCACCGTCTGTGAGAATGGACTAGAAAATCTTTGTTGAGTTCTTAGGATTACCAGACCGATATGCCTCCAAAATGAAAAACCAGAACTGCATCTAAGGCCACATCCATCATGGATAGCCATACTGTTATCCCCACTGATGCAGCCCTTCCTGTGGCACCCACTTGCTCTACTAACAATCCTTCCGCTCATGCTCAACCTCTTCGCTCGAAGCAAGTCCCGCAACCTGCCCCCTAGGAATGCCCAACTATGGCTCCTGTATCGGTACCCCAAGAACAAGTCAGTCAACCTCAGATAAACAAGTTAGAGTCCAAGATCCAAGACATGAGCAAGCAATTGGAAGGCCTTAGTCGTGCCATGAGGCCTAAGGGCCAGTCCTCTTCAAGGAGATCGGGACAAGCACACGCGCAGAGATGAGCTCAAGCAGGTAAACACCAGAGGAAATGATATACCCTTATACCCTTCAGCCATGTCACCTTTCGATTCAAAGATTTCCTCAGAACCAGTGCCTTGGTATATAATTTTGCCTCCTATGGAGAGATATGATGGAACGACCGACCCCCGTGATCACACAGCTCACTTCGTAATGGTGATGATCTCAAAAGACATGACGGACGCCTCTATGTGCAAACACTTTCCTACCACCCTCAAGGGTAATGCACTAATATGGTTCAATTCACTTCTATCGCTTAGCATCTGGAGTTTCTCTCAACTTCGTTAACAGTTCGAAATACACTTCATAATCAGCCAAGCAGCCAAGAGAAAGTCCACCTCACTACTGTCGTTGTAGCAGAAGGACGACGAGCCTTTAAGAGACTTCTTGGAAAAATTCAAGAACAAAATGATGAAGGTTCCAGTTTTAAATTACTATTATGCTGGCTGCGCTTCTTACTGGATTGCGCCCATCAAGCATGACACTGTCAATCACAAAGAACCCCCCTTCACCATCTAGGAGTTCTATCCTCGCACTAAAAATACATCATGGCTAAGGATACCGAAACATTTGAATAACGGAAGAACCGATCATCTCGAAAAGAGCATAGCCGATTGCCTCAGTAGCTACACCCAAAGAGAATCGATCAGGCCCTCTGTGCTAGCGAAAGTTCAACACTTACACCCCTCTGAGCAAGGCCGCCAGCCAGGTCTTATTTCAAATAAGAAACAAATTGTATGTAAGGTGGACACCTTGTCCCACCGAAGGTGATCCGAAAAAGGACAAATCAAAATACTGCCATTACCATCGGGACTACGGACATACGACCGACGGCTGCAAAAGACTTAAAGACGAATTGGAATTCTTGGTTCGAAGTGGAAAGCTACAAAAATTCATTGATATGGAAAGGAAAAACATGTCTTCTCTTGATCGGCACTATCCATCATGAGGAAACGAGCCGAGCCACCTGGTGGTTGGTAGACTATCACACGATAGGAAAGACGAAGTGATCCTCCAGATCCACAACCCGTAACTCCTGCACGAGCCCTACATTCCAACTTGTGCCTTTTTGGCTTACGACCCGACGTTCTCTGCCTCCTTTCTTGAGTAAACTCTAATACCTTTCTCTCAGCGAGCGTTCTTTATCTAGCAGATAACTCTCTTTGTGTTCATATTCAGTCTATTCAATATTGATTTCTTTCCATGATAATACATGATTGTGTGCCGAATGGGTCTCTATTGCCTCGTCCTACCGAATGGATCTATCTTCCCGAATGGGCCTTTGTCGTCTCGACCTATCGTAGGAATCTATCTCCCCCAATGGGTCTCTGTCGCCTTGACCTACCAAAGGGATCTATCTCCCTGAATGGGCATTTGTCGCCCCAACTTACCAAAGGGATCTATCTTTTCGAATGGGTCTCTGTCGCCTTATCCTATCGAAGGGATCTATCTCCCCGAATGGGCCTCTGTTGTTCTGACCTATCGAAGGGATCTATCTTCCTGAATGGGACTCTATCGTCCCGTCCTATCGAATGGATCTATCTCCCTAAATGGGCATCTATCGTTCTGACATACTAAAGGGATATATCTCCCCGAATGGGACTCTATCGTCCCGTCCTATCAAATGGATCTATCTTCCCGAATGGGGCCCTGTCGTCCCGACCTACCGAAGGGATCTATCTCTCTAAATGGGTCTTTGTTGCCCCATCTAAATAAATGGATCTATCTCTCTGAATGGACCTTTGTCCCTCGTCCTATCGTAGGGATCTATCTTCCTGAATGGGTCTCTGTCATCCCGACCTACCGAAGGGATCTATCTCCCCGAATGGATCTCTGTCACCCATCCTACCAAAGGGATCTATCTCTCTAAATGGGCCTCTGTCGCTCCGTCCTATTAAAGGGATCTATCTCCCCAAGTAGGCCCCTATCGTCCTGACCTACCGAAGAGATCTATCTCCTCGAATGGGTCTCTATCGCTCTGTCTTACTAAAGGGATCTATCTTCCTGAATAGGCCTTTGTCACCCCGACCTACTGCAGGGATCTATCTCCCCAAATGGACCTCTGTCGCCCCATCCTATCGAAGGGTTCTATCTCCCTGAACGGACCTCTGTCATCCCGTTCTATCAGAAAGATCAATGTCCCCGAATGAACTCACATCATCTCGATCCATCGATGAAATCTGTTCGTCCAAATGAATTTGCGTTGTCTTGATTGGGCTAATATCACCTTGACCTGTTGATGTGATCCCGCATCCCAAGAAAACTGATATCGCGACAGTCGGGTCTTCCCTATCGAAGCTTCGTTATCTAAGTCTTCAGAGCAATAGATGAAACCTGATACCCACTCTGATCAAGGCTCAATCGAACTACCCTTCTAGTAGTAGCGATGCACTCCTAGATAAATTAGCAATATGCCATAAACCAATTGATTCAAGAAATCATCAACAAGACACATCAAGAATATGCAAAGAAAAGGACTCATTCTATTAAAAAAAGAACTTTTACAAAAAGACAAATACATTAAATGGCGAAAAGCCTTCTAAACAGAAATACAAAATTACACTGGGCCAGGGAGTAGGAAACGCTAAGACCTCTCAAGAAGAAGATTCCATAACCGTTCGAATTGTAGTCGGCCTGACATAATCCGAAGCTATAGAGATGGGGCCTTGGCTTACTACCGTACGATCAACCGTCCCCTCCAAAGGGGGCAAAGCCTCATACATCCCAACTTAATGAGCTATTACCTCAGCATGTCTCAGTCTCTCTAGTAGCTTACGTTAGGAATGCCTGAGGGCTAAATCAGACTCTTTAAGATCTGATATCCTTTGCTTAACCTCCCGAAGGGACTCTTCCCCCAACTGTACCAATGTCTCCGCGATTATCAAGCTACCAATGTGAATATGTCGTTCGGCCTCCAATTCTTCACATTGCTTTTCGGCCAATGCCAGCTTCTCTCCCAAATGTTTGATCTACTCAACCTTCTCAACAAGCAAGACACTAGAGGTGCTCTCAGCCTGGGCATTTCTCTCTTCCAAAGTATCCCCGTATTATTAGGATCTGATTTCCCAGACGATTGACTTGCTTCTCCGATTGCTTCCTCCATTGTCTCTGTAGTTCCACCAAAGCTGTAGTCCGAGGAAAAAATTACACAAGTTAATCAAAGTGAAAAACTAAACAGGATAAGCTCCAATTAGAATAGTACCATCAAACAAAGAGACTGAAGGGCCTTGTCCACTCACTTAGGAGATGCCTTCGGTAGTTCCAGGTCAGGATCTCGAAAGTCGAGCCATTCAGCTAGTCAAAACGTCCCTTCGGTATTGACGCAATCAAATCTTGGACCCCCCCATATAAATAGCAATGGATCCCCCCTCTTGCCTATCCTTTTGGAGATCGAAAGGCTTTACCCAAACAAACAATGGGAATCCCTTTTTCTCTATTCTTTCCCAATGAGGACTCCACAGCTCTATAGAAGATTAAACAGATGTCTCGTCTATATGTGCAATAGGAAACCTAAGACCCTACTGAGGGACCCCGTTTCAATGAGGCAGTCACGCTCATGGGCGCCTCTATTTCTGGAGTTTCTTCTATTGGGATATCCTCTTCGGCACCCTCTGCAGAAGAAAACACACCAAGCAGTCGAACACTCGCTCCCTCCATCTCTACTCTTATGGACGTAGAATGTCTTGACACAGCAGGAGACGTATGCCCTTCAGTTTCCCCATGATCACCTCCTTCCTCTGAACGCCTCGACAAGGTTAGAAATATGTGCTTCTCAGCCCCTTTGCATGACTCCTCTTCTTCGAGAGACTTAGCCACCTGGATTTTTCTTTTCTTCAACTTAGATGGCCCCCTCGTAGGAGACTCTTCAGTGCACTCATGCGGCCTCTTAGCATTCGGCCTCACATCCTTATCGGTTAAAATTGTATCCAAGATGGAATGCTCCACTAGCTTCAGATTGTTGACCAATTCTTTCTCCTTCTGCTCTAGCAAAATGGGCTTGATGATTTTCCTTCTCTTATCAATCAACAAGCTCACCAAAAGTAATATTTGATCATCTACCAGCAAGTCTACCCAAATATTTCGATGAATAAACTTATAATAATGCCTGATAGATCTGAAAAACTGAGAATGATGAGTGGGAAGCAGAGGCTTTCCCTTCAGCAATGGTTCTTACTCTACATTCGGCAACGCAGGCAGAAGGTTCCTATTCAAGAACCTCAGAAAGAAATACTTTTGCACCAAGAACTTGTCTTTTGATTCATTGTAGTACAACTTCCAGTGGGAATCTAGACGAGTCTGCAGCCAATACCAACAGTGGGTAAAACCCTAATCCTTACATCGTGTCAGCAAAAAAAGGATTATTAAAATCTCCTTATCAAAATGACGGCGACAAAACCCTAGTAGGAAAATTATTGCAACCATGAAATGCCATGTGCTAAGAATAAGCAATGTGGGTTAGACCTTCCAATACTGTATCACCTTAACGAGCAGGCCTGTATACGAGATCTTCACTCCGTACTTCGCAACCTGCCTGTATATGGGGACACAACCATTGGGCACTCTATTTGCCCTATCTCTATTAGTGGGTATTGCCAATACAAAATCACCTCCCAGAGCCATATCCAATCATATTTCATTAAGCTCCTCATTCGTCATCATGCTTTGAACCTTGCTAATGCTTTGACAAAAAGAAGACGGACCCTTCGGTATCTTTTGAAAAACTTTCACCAGACAAGAGAATCGTTCATAGACGAAGATGCAAAGTATGTAATACGCCTGGATGTGTGGCTTTTAAAGGACTACTAAAGACGTTTCACAGAATCGAAAGGACACTCATTGCATTAAAAGTTTGGCACTTTTTTGGTAAAGTCATTACTCATAACGCCTTTCTCACGAAACAACACCACGAGTCAGGGGCAAATGATGGAACCCTCTTTAAAAGGCTTAATACATAGTACGGAGCATGTTTAATAGTCAACATAAGGCTCATGATTCAATATATTCAATATGATTAAGCACAAATAGGTCTATATCACCCTGCTCTACTGATGGGATCTATCCTTCTGAACGGGTCTTCGTCGCCTCGACCCTCCAAAGGAGTCTAACTCCATAGTATTCTACTTGCAATTCGGCTGGCCCTTAATGAGATTTATATGATTCAATCTACAAACGCATTCAGTAAGATCGAATGGTTGTGTCTCTCTATCTTATTCGACCAACGACTACCGAATATCTAAGGAACCAAACGCCTCAACCTTTGGAGAGTAACGCTCAACTAAATCCCACCATTGACTGAGCTTCCTATTTTAGTATGAAACGTATCCCTCAAATAAGGAACGAAACCCTTGAGGATCTAATCGATAAGGGAAAGAATCTCTTAGTATAATCAAATTTTCTAAATGATAACGACATCGAATCTTTGACGTTTGGGATCTGGAATTCTTAGATCGCCTAATAAGGAAATTAGGGTTATAACACCCCAAGATCATACGACTCTCCCAGGACAATATACAAAAGTCTTTGATAGATTGCAGCGAGATAAGTTCTCTGAACTCAACACAAAAATACACAAAATTCATAGGGAGATCCGTCCTCCTTTCCTTTTTGTCTGTTCATCTTTTTGAAAACTACTCTTTCTGACTTGAGTATCGAAACTTTCCCCACCGGAGCACCCTCTGGTGGTCTTTTGCAAGTTTCAAACCTCTTCACTGAGCATCTGTTCAAGTCATAAGGAGTCAGATCTATGAAATTAAGATCCACCTCTAACAAAATGAATTAATTTTCAAAGAGACAAATTTAGTTTTAGAGATGTGTAATTTATATTCATTTATTTTTTAGAGAAAAAAAAATCTTAAAGGGTGAAAGTTTACTTATG
Source organism: Dillenia turbinata (assembly GCA_037126225.1). Classification (NCBI taxonomy): domain Eukaryota; kingdom Viridiplantae; phylum Streptophyta; class Magnoliopsida; order Dilleniales; family Dilleniaceae; genus Dillenia; species Dillenia turbinata. The sequence continues at coordinate 21,143,689 of JBAMMX010000016.1, read as the reverse complement.
AATTAAGATGAGTACCAAACATAAACATAAAAAAGGGAAAAATGTTATGCCTCTATGTTATCCTCTCGATTATTTCCCATAATCTTTTATTTCATATCAAGCATTACCTAAAAGTTGTAAAATCTTTAATTTTATGGGTGATTTTTAAACTATTTTTAAGTAAAAATGATCTGACTGATTATGTTAATGGGACGTGAAATGATTCAATTCTATTGATTAGAAATAGTATACTAAATAAAATATTTTTTACCAAAAATAGTTTGAAGATAATTGTAAAATTTAAAATTATTTATTTTTTAAATATGAAATTATGATTTTTGGGCATAAAAACAATGACAAATATGTGAAATTCCAAACCAAATGGGTCAAAACAAGTTGATAGGATCCCCCTTTTTTACGTCCCTTTGTCCCTCCTATGTGGCAACACTGGGGCAAAAAAAGGAAATAGAGGGATGGGGTCTCTCTCGCTTTTGGCATAGCAATGAATCAGCAATTCGAAATGTTTTTCTTGCGCATTCTTGATAAACTAACGTTTATATATATATATATATATAGGAGGATCTATTTGAGAAATAAGAAACTTCTTTGACATCTCTTCATCTTCTTCACCGTCGAGAAATGAAAGAAGACTTCCACCTCTAACTCAGACGTAGCTCACTTCTTTTCGGGTTAGGTTTGATGGTAATAATATCTATGACTAACAATTCATTTATTTTCAAACTGACACATTTACTATCTACCCTATTGAATCAGTATATTTTTTTGTTTTCCACCTCGGTCTATCCTATAGAGGTACTCAAATTAGATCGGTGATCAATTTCTAGGCTTCATCGTCGATCTAATTGGTTACTTTCAATCACTCAATTTAAAGAATCAAATATGAAACTTAAGAAGCAGGGGTCACAGTGGCTGCCCTACTGGTCCATGGACAATTATGTGGACTGATGGACTTACTAATCTTGACCGCTTCAATTGCTAGTCTCCTCGATAATTTCATTACCCTCACGAGCAAGATCACGGCCCTTATTATGAGTTTGTACACATGACTAAAAATAAAGATCAAATTTATTATGATTTTGATTTTTTTGTTTTGGGTTTTCATAATTTTTTTTTATCATACATAATTGCCAACAAAAATTTGAATCATTTTACGAATTTGATGAGAAATTTTAAACTTTTTATTATATATTTCTTGTGAATAGTATTTTGGTGTTTATGCTTGAGCTGCATGAGATGAAATTATCATATACAATTCTCAGGGGGTCCCCTTGGTTAACTTATCTTAATAAAGTCTATGATTGGCTTGAGGAATGCTTTATAAATTGTTTCGTCTCACACACTATAGGTGCTAGAGGTGGGTCTTGACTACACAAATTTAGTCCATTCTTTACTCAAACGACGGCTTGAATGAAGGATTTCAAAGCTATAAAAAACCACCGGTGGGTGCTTCAACAGGAGAGGCTCCGATACTCAAGTCAAAAAGAGCGATTTTCAAAAGAAATGAAATAAATAGAGAGAGAAAGAGAATGGATCTCCTTGTGACTTGTGTGCCAAGTGTTGGGTCCCCAAAACTTACCTTAGCGGCTGTGTATCAAAGACTTTTATATGATGTCCAGCTAAAGTCGTGTGAACTCGTGGTGTTACAACTCTAGTTTCCTTATGAAGAGGTCTAGAGATTATAGAATTCTGATAATCAAATTATTCAAAAGATTCATCATCCTTATCATTTGAAAAGTTGAATATATGGGAAATTTTCTTTCCTTATCTGAAAGATATATTTCGTGCCAAGATAGGAAACAAATGTCATCAGACTCGGTGGAATATTACCTTTAATTCGGCAAAACTGAAGGGGTCGATTGCTGGTCCAGGGAGAGATGAGTATTCAGGAGCACCAATCACTTCTATGGAGTGATCAAATAGATATCATTGGGAATTAACTGAGCTGCGATTTGAATAATTTTAACTGTAATCTTATTGAGTAGTCGGGGCGACATAGATCCATTCGAGGAGATAGATCTCATCGGTAGATCGGAGCGACATAGAACCACTTGTGTCTAAGCATATTGACCCCTCTTGGATCACGGGCCTTTTGTCGGACAACTTTTAAATTGAGCCTTTTGAATAGGGACCCCTCATTTTCTCCCAACTCATGGTGCCGTTTCGTGAACAATGCATCATGAGTAATGACTTTATCGAAAAGGCGCTAAACTTTTAATACGACAAGTGTCTTTTCGGTTTTCGCAAATCGTCTTTAGTACTCTTGATAAAGCCACGTGCTTAGGCATATTATATACTTTTGTATCTTCTTTTACGAATTGTTTGAAAAATTCCGAAGGGTGCTTCTTCTTCCTATTAGAGCATTGGTGAGATCCAAAGCATGATGACTAAGGAGGAACTTAGTGAGATACAGACTGATACGGCGTTGGGGGTGATTTTGTATTGATATTACCCACTGACAAAGATAGAGTGAACAAGGCACCCGACGGTTATGTTCCCATGTATAAGCAGTCAGCAAAGTATAGCGTAAAGATCCCATATACTGGTCCGCTTGCTGAGGTGATGCAGTACTGGAGGATTTACCCACTTTGCTCATACCTAGTACTTGGCACTTTGTGGTTGCGATAATTTCCCTGTTAGGGTTTTGTCGCCTTCACTTTGATATGTGGATTTTGGCAGTTTTTTTTTCGCTGACGCGGTATAAAGATCAGGGCTCTACCCGTGATTAGTATCAGTTGTAGTCCCACCCAGATTCTCACTGGAAGTTCTACTACAGTGAATCAAAGGACAAGTTTTGGATATAGAAATACTTTTTTGTAAGGTTTTTGAACAAGGACCTTTTGCTTGCGTTGCCGAATGCTGACCAGGAACCATTACTGAAGGGAAAACCTCCATTTCTTACTCCACATTCTCATTTTTTCTAGTCTATCAGATGCTATTGTGAGTCCACTCACTGAAATATTTGGGTGGACTCGCTTGTGGACGATCAAATGTTACTTTTGGCGAGCCTATTAATCATGAGAGGAGAAAAATAGATTGGCCTATTCTACTAAAGCAAAAAGAAAAGGAATTGATTGATGTTCTGAGGTTCATGGAGTCCTCTATCTTGGAGGTAATTTCGACTAATAAGCATGTGAGGCCAAATTCCAAAAGGCCACATGAGCGTGTTGAAAGGCCTCCTAAGGGAGAGCTATCGAAGGTTTCACCTCCTACCAATGGAAGAAAAGTCCAACTGTCTGAGCCATCCAGAGACGAGGATGTGCACGAGGAGGCCAGGGGACGCACATCTCCATTTGTGTCAAGGTGTTCTAAAGTGGAGGAAAGTCGTGGGGAAACTAAAGAGTATATATCGCCCACGGCATCGAAGCACTCTAGGTCTGTGAGAACAGAGATGGAGAAGATTGGTAGTCGATCGCTCAATACGTCTTCCTCAACAAGAGGTGCTGAGGAAGGTATCCTAGTGGAAGAAGTTCCTGAGGTGTAGCGGCCTACGAATGCTGCTATCTCAATGATACAAGAGGGTCCATCAGCGGAGTCGCACATCCCTGTTGCGCCCGCAGGCGAGGCATCTATTCAGTCTCCTATGAAACCGAGGAGCCCTCATCGTAAGAGTGCGAGAGAAGATGGGCTCTTGCCACTTGATTCTATCAAGTCCTTCGACATTCAGAATGTAACACCGGACAAGTCCAAATTTATAAAAATATACTCTAAATGTCATTATTTAAAAATTTCTACATTTTGTAAAATTTTGGAGTAATTAATCTTAAATATAAGTGTAAATTTTTGTTCGTTGGGTTGTTCGGAAGATCCTCTAGATATTGGGTGGACAAACGTTAAATTTTTAAATTACCGATTGTTAGAGTCCAGATCACTAAAGTCATCGGTTACTTGAGTATTGGGTGATCGGTGTATTGTTTAAGTGAAAATCCTATTGGTATTTTTGTAGAGATGGTCTGTCGGTATTGTGAGAACCCATCACTATATTGTTGGGCTCACTTTCATATATCGATCGGTGTAGTAAATTCTACTCCTATTATCTGACAGTACTATCCCCTCCGATCGATACATTTTTCCTATTATCTCACTTTTCTATACGATCAGTAACATCCAATTTTGAATCCTCATTTTTATTAAGAGATACCTATAAAATTCCTATTGCTTATTTTTGCCATCGATCGGTAATGTGAATCCATGATTGGCAATGTGTACTATCGGTAATATGATTTTTTATTTACCGATCGGTACTCATTCCCAGATTTCATTTTCTTATTCGGTCATTGGTCAACATATGCTTTTGCTAATTTCATCCCTTCGATATAATCATCCATCGGTAGTGTTTTTGGCATTCGATACAATCACCGATCGGTAATGTTTTTTACCGTTCGGTACAATGTTTTCCAATTATCTATTCGGTGTTCGTTTCCTATTTTTATTTCGATCACTATGTATTCAATTTTAGACTTATCATTAATTGTTGGTGATTGCCTCAGTATATTAACCTTAACGAACGCTTAACATTCCCAATTCACCTCAGTGAACATTGTATTTTTGCGATCGGTTGTTCGGTCACTTTCCCGCCATCGGTCACTTGCTGTTCCATGCACACCCATCGGTTTCTAATGGGTTGAATATATCCATTTCTCTCTTACCATCAATGCATCCTGTTGGTTAATCACTTGCCATCAGTCAAGGTCAAACATGTACATTTACCTTATCATTTTCACTTTGCATCTTCGGTGAACATTTGCTTGCCTCACCAAATTGCCAAAGTTGTCATTCCTTATATTTGAACTCATGACTTGACTTTGTCCAAAAAGATTTTATCCACTAAGCTACTCTAACACTTCAATTAAAATTGGTATTATATTTAATATAACCAATGTTTTGCTATTCCCATCGTTGGGTCACCATTGTGAATGTAATCCATCGATAGAGTGTATTTTTCTTTATATACTGTGTTGGAATAATTTTCTATTCTTGTTCGGTAACCAATGAGAATTGACCCATACTCATCACCGATAACTCTTTTCTCAACAAATAAAGTTTTAAATATTTTAAACTCATTATATTGAGTACCCAATTATCAAAAATGGACATATTGGGAACTTGTGTAAGTTGAAAGAGAATGAGGGCAATTAAGTAAATTTGGAAGATAAGTTGTAAATAAAAAGGAGAGTTGGGACTCTAAAACCAACGAATGTCGAATTTCTCCTCTTCTTTTCTCTCTCTCTCTGCTCATGAACTACCTCTCTCTTCTTGTTTTTAGCAGATCAACCAAAACACCACAAAACCCAAACTCTAAAAACTCATAACCCAATCTCCAGGGAGTTAGATCTTGTGAGAGATTTGAGATTTTCTAGTGAGAGAAAATCTAGGGTTTTTTCGTAACTCGGCTTGAGGTGAAATCAGAGACTGAAATTTAGGAGTTGGCAAATGCTGAATGAAGCACGACGTTCACTGCAAAGACATCTGGGAGTGACTATCGTCCCTAGTACGGTGAGTGGTTATGTGATTGCACTTAAATAAGATAAATGTTTTCAATAGATTTTCTAAATGATTTGAAACTTGATTTTATATGTTTTAGTGTGTGTGGAATATCCCAAAGAATTATTTTGAAATTCCTATGTATCCTGATGTTTTGATTGAATAAATGTGTCATGTTGATTTATTGATGTTGAGCATATTATGATACTAGTTATTGATTTAATTGATGGCATATGGAATTGATTGCTAAATTTTTATGAAATGGTGCACGAGTGGTTACTGGGGGAAGGGCCTGAACCCCGAAAAGTGGCTAGTCATTTCCCGCCATGGTGCGACTCGACGGGGTGACGTGGTGTGGTTGATCTTGATAGACATTGTATGTGGCCAGTCACGATGGTATATTCATGGTCAAATAACGCGCCGTTCGAAGGGCATGTGATAGTTGGTTGCACCGCCAACGAAATGTTATGGCAAATGCCAAGGAGTGGGGTATTTGTAAATTGAAATTTCTAAAACGCTTGGTGGTTCTACCTTAGGTCGTGGTAGACCTTAGTTGGAAATGATGATTTTGGTTGCCCTATGTTTGGAAATATGAAATGATTAGATGCATATGAGATTGATTTATGATGATTGGAAAATTGATTTATTGTTGAGTGATCTTGTGACTGATATGATGATTTGAAATGTATATGTTTGATATGTCCACCACACAAAATCTTATTTCTGTTCAACGTATATATCACTCACTGGGTATCCCAATACTCACCCCTCACTTTCCATTTTTACATGGGAAGGTTAATTATTTCGCGAAATCGTCTAGAGCCAGAATTTTTGGGAAGACCTTTATCGGAGATTCTCTTTGGTATAGATCTTACTATTGCTTTTGAGATATCGATAGATAAACCAATGGAGGGCATTTTGTATAAGAATCTATTTGAATATTTTTAAAACTCTGTATTTTGATTTTCGATTGGATTTCGCAATGCATAAACTTTTATCGGAAGCCCTTAATTTCCTTTTTATGAAATTTTTTTTAGGAATTATTATTGATTTTGTTTTCTATCCCTGGAGAGGGAATTGTGTTCTGATTGACTGATGGTATTTGTTGGCCGGGATGGCCTATGGCTTTATTTGGTATTTTGAATGCCTTGCGATGCCTTGGAGCACGAAGTGAGATTCACTCGTGTTCACGGTAGCACGGCAGTTGTCGCATGCTCAAACCTGCGGGTCGGGGCGTAACACAGAAGGACATGCAGGAGGGGAGATCGGTTGCTGTTTGCGTTGGAGGCCATCAATACAACTGTGTTAATGCCGAAGGGACGTTTCGGCTAGTCGAACGGCTTGACTTTTAGGATTCTGATCTGGAATTACCAAAGATGTCTCCTGAGTGGATAGATAAAGCTCTCCAGTCTCTTTGTTTAACATTACCGTTCCTAATCGAAACTCATTTTGTTTAGTTCATCTCCCATTTTTACTGACTCATATTGTCCTTCCTTAGATTGCAGCCTTGGCAAAACTCCAAAGGCAATGGAGGAAGCAATCGGAGAAACAAATCAACCTCTTGGAAAACCAAGTCTTAGCATTATGGGTTGTCTTGAAACAAAAGAGAGAGATGCCTAGGTTGAGAGTGTCTTCAATGCTTTGCTTGCTGAAAAGGACAATCGGATCAAGCATTTGGAAGGGAAGTTGGCATCGGCCGAGAAGCATTGCGAAGAGTTGGAGGCCAAGCTGCATCTCCACATAAGTAACCTGATAACTATGGGGACATTGGTGCAGTCGCCAGAAGATCTTCTACGGGTGAACTGATGCAACACAAGTTTGTTCGAGGGGATCAATCATATCAACAGGTCAGGCCGACGCGAGCCAGCTCAAGAAAATGACTTCGACAGATGGATCATCGTGTCGGTAGGTCGGGGCAATGTAAGCTCATTCAAGGAGATAGATTCTATTAATAGATCAAGGCGACATTGACTCATTCGAGGAGATAAATCCCTTCGGTAGGACGGGGCAACATAGGCCCATTCAAGGAGAGAAATTCCTTCGGTAGGATAGGGCAACATAGGCCCATTCGGGGAGATAAATCCCTTTAGTAGGATAGGGTGACATAGGCCCATTCAGGAAGGTAAATCCCTTCGGTAGGATGGGGTGACATGGGCCCATTCGAGGAGATATTCCCTTCGATAGAACGGGACAACATAGACCCATTTGAGAAGGTAAATCCCTTTATTAGGACGGGGCAGCATAGGCCCATTCAGCGAGATAAATCCCTTCAATAAAATGGGGTGACATAGGCCCATTCAGGGAGATAAATCCTTTCGGTAGGATAGGGCAACATGGTCCCATTGAGTTCACTAGAATGTCTTATCATGAAAAGTGATCAGTTTCAAATAGACTAAAGTAAGCACAAAAAGGGAAAAAACCATCCATCAAGAGATATTGTAAAAACGTCTGCTAAAGGGGAAAGGAGTCAAAATTTACTCAAGAGGGAAGATAAAGAATGCTTGGTCGTAAGTCGGAAAAGCACAAGTGGGAATGTAGGGCTCTTATAAGGACTATTGGTCATGGATCTGGAGGATCACTCCTTCTGGCCTATCGTGCGATGGTTGACTAATTGGTTGTCCATTCGGTTCATTTTCTCATGGAAGATTGTATCAATTGAGGGAGGGTACGTTTCTCCCTTCTTTGCTAATGAACTTTTGCAATTTCGCACTTCAGACCAAGAATTCCAATTTGTCTTTAATCTTTCATCAATCATTGGTCATATGGCCATGGTTTCAGTGAAAGTGACAATATTTGGATCAGTCCTTTTCAGGATCATCCTCGTAGGATAAGAGGGTCATCTGACGTATGATTTATTTTTAATCTGAAACAAAACTTGGCGGGGAGACTTGCTCAGAGGGGTATAAATGTCAAATTTTTGATGTGGCGGGGTCCCGATTGATTCTTCTTTGGTAACAATCGTCGGAGTGACTGACTGCCTTTTTTTGGCGACGATCCATTTTTTCACCTGTCGAGGGTTTCAGCACTTCAACTATGATATATTTTTCAACACGGGTGTAGAACTCTTAGATAGTGGAAAGGGGATTTTTTGTGATCGAGATTTTCATGCTCGAGGGGTGCAACCTAGTAAGCAATGCTGTTTACGCGATAGAATGGTCCAAGATCGGGACCTTCACCATCTCGGTTTTGAATTTCTCAAGGAAATCTCTTAGGGACTCATCGTCCCTTTGCTGTAGTGAAAGCAAGGAGGTAGACTTTCTTTTGGCTCCTCGATTGATCACAAAGTGTGTTTCGAACTGCTATCGAAGCTGAGAGAAGCTCTAGATGCTGAACAGTGGAAGCGAATTGAACCATTTTAATGCATTACCCTTGATGGTTGTAGAAAAGTGTTTACACATAGCAGTATCTATCATATCTCTTGGGATCATCACTGTTACGAAGTGAGCCGCATGGTTGCGAGGATCGATCGTCTCATCATACCTCTCCATGGGATGGAGGAGTATATCCCGAGTCACTGGTTCTGAGGAAATCTTGGGGTTAAAGGGCGATATACCCGAGGGATACGGAGCGAGACTTTCCTCCTGGTGTTAGCTCGTTTGAGTTCATCTACAAAAAGTTGTTTGATTTGCTTTTTTAGGTCATTTGGATCTTGGCAAGATGTCATTGATGGTTCATGGCCCAATTAGGGTATGAGCCTTTATGAGAGTGCTTGTTCAGATCCTCCCGAAGAGGATTGCCTTTCCAGCTTGACAACACGTCTGAGTCCCTCCAACCGTCTGCTTACGCTCTATATCTTTGACTCCAATCTTTTTAGTTGGGGGTAATCGATTGGACCTAGGAGCACCGGGCGCGATGGGAGCGATCGGATGTCTTTGAGGCACGGGTTGAGGAACCCGCTCCGAGCGAGAGGGTTGAGTAGCACGATCGTCTCGCAGCGAATGGGTGCCACTAAGAGAAAGGCATTAATTAAGGTGGCGGTATGACTGTCCATGGCAGACACAGCCTTCGAAGTAGTTTGGTTTTCCTTTTTGGAGGCATGATGATTTAGTAAGTCGGGGAGTTCGACAAAACTGCTCTAGTCTATTTCTCACGGACGGTGTCACTCTATTAGAGGTGGGTCTTGACTCCACAAATTCAGCTGCTTCTTCACTCGAACGACAGCTTGGATAAAGGATTTCAAACCCCGTAAAAGACGCCGAAGGGTGCTTTAGCAGGGGAGACTCCGATACTCAAATCAAAAATAGCGGTTTTCAAAAAGAATGAAGTAAATAGAGAGAGAGAGAGAATGGATCTCCATGTGACTTGTATGCCAAGTGTTGGGTCCCTGAAACTTACCAAGCCGGTTGTGTATCGAAGACTTTTATATGATGTCCCGCTAAAGTCGTTTGAACTCGGGGTATTACAACTCTAGTTTCTTTACGAAGAGGTCCAGAGATTTTGAGATTCTGATAATTAATTTATTTGAAAGATTTGCCATCCTTATCATTTGGAAAGTTAAATATATGGGAAAATTTCTTTTCTTATCCGAAAGATGTGATTTGTGCCAAGATAGGAAAAAATGTCATTAGATTCAATGAAATATTGCCTTTGATTTGGTAAGAATCGAAGGGGTTGACTACTGATCATCGGTTGAGGGAGAGACAAGTATTTAGGAGCACCAAACACTTCCATGGAGTGATCGAATAGATGTCATCGGGAATTAGCCGAGCAGTCGGTTTGAATAATATCAATTGTAATCTTATTGAGCGGTCGGGAAGACATAAGCCCATTCAGGAAGATAGATCCCCTCGATAAATCAGGGTGACATAGGCCCACTTGAGTTTAAGCGTATTGGCCCCTCTTGGATCACAGGCCTTATGTTAAACACTTTTGAGCTTTTTGAATGGGGTCCCATCAATGGGGATGATGAAAAGAGATATATTTTACATCCTACAGGAGTAGAATTGGAGATACCATTGTTTCTGGTGCAGAAATTCCTATAAAAATGGGAAAGAGGATTCGTATATGATTTATTTGACGCCACCACCGGTATGAAATTGATGCATAATTTTTCATATTGGAGGAGTAGCTGTTGATCTGCCTCAAAATTCAAAATCTAATAAATCTTATAATTTAAAATGACTTTCCAAATTCAAATTAAGGAGTTTTTGTTATCATCTATATAAACTCTATGAAATAGAATAAGTTCCTATTAAGATCAAAGAAATAATTTGTGAATCCTCTTTAAGGAATTCATCTGATAATTCTGAACCTAATCCTTTCAAAAAAGCATGTATAGTACTCTTGTGTTTATGAGCCAAAGTCCCTAAGCAGTTATCATGGCCCCTGCTTCTTTAGGCGGAACTCCAGGTTGAGGAGCCACTCAAAATGCTGCAAAGATATGGATACACTTGACAATATGAATCATTTGAAAACTAAATGATTCATACATATTCTCGAGCACCTGTGAATACTCTGTTGATATGAAAAGTTCTTAATGTTAGTTAAGTATCTGGTTCTCCAATAGATTAACCCGCAATAATACTGACAACTTCTCCTAATTCGACTAGATCCTCATTTTGTCAACCGGCTTTGGAAGCTTTTACTCAGGGGTGCTCCTGATCCAGTGAATATATTATGGTGTTTATCAATGGATCAAATCGGTGTATCAATATTAAATCGATCTGAGATCTCTTATTGAATTGCTCATTCAATAAGCATTCTCCATTGGGAAGTGAAATAGAACATGAAATCGTAAGCTTCCAAGCAATGGGAGGAGTCCAGGGCTCTAACCACATGTCTATTGAAGAATAAGCTAATACAATAAGATTTATGGCTACACAAAGCGTTGATGATAGTCCTAGATTTAGTCCAAGATGAACTATTATAGTAGATTTATTTAAACCCACACTACTTTTATTGTAACATAAGATTCCCATTTTATATGGAAATATGTTGTATTGAGAATTATGATTTTACGTATGGACAATTTCTCAATTATCCACTGATATTAATCTAATTAGAAAGTTTATTATTTTGTAGATAAGCAAACAATTTAAAATCATACTTACTCTTTGATCTCTAACCGGACCCGATGAAAAAAATGGAATCACTTCTTATGAACTCGTTGACAATGATTCTGACTTCTGTGATGAACTGTTGGCATCGGTCTTGCATTTTGTCTTTGTGGACTAACCCTTAGTAGAGACTGGTACAATTCAATTAAACATTTTGTTATCTAATTTATTGAAGAAATTCTTAGATTCAATGATTGGACCATATAAATTAAAATTTCCTATCCTCGACAGCTATTTAGTAGAAAAATATTACTAGAATATTGGAGAAATCCCACGGATGGATAAAAAGAATAAGTACGGTTATAATAGCAAAAACCATTGGAATTTATATTTTATACACCTGAGAAATTTGTTTTGTTATTAATAAACGAGGTCCAAAGTATGAAAGAGACTCTACCATTTAGTCAATTCTGTTCCACTTGTTATGCGGGCCTCCGTATTGGGGCTCGCTACGCAAAAAGCAAGAGAAACCCCATCCCTTTTTTCTTTTTTTTCGCCCCTATGTTGTCACACGAGAGGGATACGAGGACGTAAGGCCGGAGCAGTGAACCTATTTGAAGTGGCTTATTTCGTACCAGAAAAGCCCATGTATGAATAAAAATTAATTTTACTTCCTCACCAGATCTAAAAATGATTCATTTTTGTATTTTAGATTTAAAATTTTTCTTTTGTGAATACAAAAATGTACCCCAACTTTTCTTATATTAATAAAAGGAAAAATATCAATTTGGATTGATTATGGGAGCTGGTCATGTATGAAGTTATTACTTTAATCGCAGGGGAGGATGCCAAAGGCAAGACCAGTGAGTGGAGTTAGTCAAGAACAATTACTTGATTTGAATTTGTGATTTATTATAAATTAGGGTGGAAATAATTAACTTCAAGCCACCCACAAATAAAGGAGGCTAAGCTATAGAAAGAGACATAAGCATCAAAATCATAGGGACCTAAAGGACTACCATCCCTTCCATAAGACGCAAACATGGAGCCACTCAAGACTTAAGAAGGGGTGTAGTGGGTGGGTGGGGGCTCCACTCGGCGGCGCTCTCACCTTTTCCACAGCTTCTCCTTTTATTTAAAGAAGGGATTTTTTAGGGTCTTTTTCTTCGGTTGTTTGGCTAAGACCTTTGGGTCCCATCCCTCTAGGGAGAGGTCTCTAGACCATTATCATACACAATATGCCCTCCTTAGTGTTTTTTCTTTCTTTTTTTTTTTTAAATTCCCAAAAATAATTATAAAAAATTATACAATCAAACAGTAAGATGAAAAAATCGAATAGGAAAAATTACGTTTACAATTGAAACCTATAAATTCACAAGTTTTGCACACTCCTTAGGTTATCAAAGCTTTGGTCCAAATGTTCAATTTGCAGGGTCATGTATTTCGCTTTTTGTTTAAAGATTAGTGTGAGCCAGTTATGGTGGACATGCTTTGCTGCCAAGCTAAGCGGTTGACCTGTGGGGCACGTTTTTGTGGCCTTTTAGCTTCATTGCTCTTTTGCCCATTTATCCCCACATCATCACCTTTAGCCCTTTATTAATTCGTGCCGTTTCTTCTTTCTCCTCTCTCTCTCTCTCTCTCTCTCTCCCCCCTTTTATTCATTGAATTATATATATATATATATATATATATTATTACTCTCTATCACTATTAATAAAGCAAAATTTCAAAAGAATTTTAGGACAAACGAATTAGAGATATGTATAAAGTTTCTAGACAATGTACAAACTAGTATAATTAGACTATTAGTCGAGTTACCAATAAGGGTCCATTTCTGACTCTGAGGGACGACGTGTTCCGTCTGTGGATAAGAGATGGGACGGATCCAAATTTTTAGGCGCTTTTAGGTGTCGGGATGGGTATGGACGGGTTCAATTCGCTGGAGGGCGAAGACACGATACGACTCCGTTGGAGAATGGAAAAAATAACCATATTTGTGTGACTGTGAAAAAAAAAAAAAAAAAAAAAGAGAACAATGGCCATTTTATGGTTTTGGTACTTGTTTTATATTTTTCTTTTTTATGATGACAATTTGTGTGGATATGATATATTAAATTTATTAGGTGAAAAAGACAGATTTAAAAAAAGGCAAGTTTTTCTAGACCGCTAAGGGACCAAACGCTTAACCATTTACCATCCGATTAGATTGAGAGTTTTGATGAAAAAAAAAAAAGGAAAAAATAGAAAGTTTTTAAAGAATCCATTTATATTTGGCAAAAGAATTAATTAAAGGGAAGAGAAAATGAGAATTTTTATGAAATCCTCTAAATTTTAATTTTAATTTTACCAAATTTGTGACTTTTGGAGGGTAGCGATTTTTTTTTAAAATTATAAAGGCTAAATTAATTTTTATATTCTCTATTTTAAAATTTTAATAAAAAACCATAAATAATAAAACAATAAATTTATATAATTTTTGATTATATTCTCTCCCTATTTTTTATTTTATTTTATTTTTTTCCTATTACATATTTTATTGTCAAGTATAATTTTAATTTTACTTTTTTTTCTCCTTTTTTCCTATCTTTTCCCTTATTTTCTTTTATCTCCCTTTTCCATGCCAAACACACTGTCTCCCTTCGCTCTCTCCCTCATAGGAACAAGACGGGATCTGATTTTTCAGACCTTTCAACTATAAGGGACGTGATGGATGCTTCATTTCAGTGCCATGTCCGTTAAAGGCAAGGATAGGCGGCGACGGAAAACCCTTATTGACAGCTCTAATGGTAAATGCATTAGTATTTTTTTAGAGAAAGTGAATTCAAGTTTTAATTGCAACTTTAATTTATTTAATTATGGTATATGAGGAATTACTTCTATTATGTAAGTATAGGGCATGGCCTTACAACCTCATATCACGAGATGACAAAGCAAGTTATGACCATTAGGTCAATAGTAGATCTAGGACTTAGTGATGATGAAATATTTTTATAAAAACACTAACTAATGGTAATATATTCGGATAAATGGGATAATATTTATTTGATAAATAAAAATTAATAAAATTATTTTATTGATAAATATCTGCCATTCTTTTTATGTGACTCTGACAGTGCACTAGGCTATCCCCGTAAGGATATAAAAGATTTTTTTCTGCACAATAAAAGTCCGTTAACATCACTCTAATGGTTGTTTAGGCATCATACCCGACAATAGAAACCTGATCCTTTGGGTAAGAAATAAAATGAGATTATAGTAATTCCTTATTCAATCTTTTCGATTATAATAAGATTATGAGTTAAGATTTTTTTTTTTTGGGCAACGAAGAAAAATAATTAAAAAAAAAAACAAGTTTCTAAATAACTAAATATCAAATACATATATATATATATATATATGTATATATATATGTATGTATGTATGAGTTAAGGTGGACATGCTTTGCTGCCAAACTAAGCGACTGACCACTTGGGCACTTTTTTTTTTTTTGGCCTTTTAGCTTCATTGCTCTTTTGCCCAATAATTCCCCACATCATCACCTTTAGCCCTTTATTAATTTGTGCATTCTCTACTACTCCCTTTCTTCTCTCACTCTCTCTCTCTCTTCCCACTATTATTTATTTTATAATGTGTCGAAGATCTTAATCTCGATATTAGGTTCCTCGACCAGTGAAGAGTCAATCACACCAAATAAGTCTTCAAGAAAGTGATAAGAGTCAGAATGAGCTCTTTTAAGAACCACTTTCCTTAGGCATGACTTTTTTAAACCTGCAGTCTAAAACCACTTTATGCAGAAGATTTATACCATGATAAGATTGAAGGATTTAGGAAGAAAAATTTGAGATGAAACTCAAAGTATTTGCAAAAACTTTTGATGAAGAAAATTGAAATAAAACTCAAAGAAAAAATAGAAGAAGATTTAGAGACATTTCTTAAAAATTGTTAGGGAAATTATTATTGAACCTTTTGATTTTGATGACAACAAAACATTTCATATCATTTTAATATTTTTACTAAGTGTGCAGATTAAATTTTATTTGAAATACTAATTTATTAAAAAACATTTTTCTTAATTTTCAAAAACCCAGTTAGTATAATAAGTGTAATTTGGGTATTACACTTAACCTAGAAATATAGTTTGGATATCTCATATTTGAAAGACAAATGAGCTAAAATTCAAAAGTCACATTTAAACATGTTGAAAATTTTTCTAAGTGTACGAGTATGATCATTTGACAATATTTGTACTATCATATCTATTTGTGTAATGAAATAATTTTAAATTCAAAAATTATTTTTCAAAGAAGGTGTGAGAGAATACAATTTCAAACTTTTACAGTTCAAAAATTTGTTGGATAAGTTGAAGAAAATTCAAGGTGAAGAGGGCCGGTTAATCATTTTTTACAGGAAAAAAAGTTAGTTCCCAAGGGGTTTTTGTGTTTGAATATCTTTACCTTCGGCTAAATTTTTTGAAATTTGAAATTGCTACATTATAATACTATAGTTGGACATCATATATAATATTTTACACACATTAATTTTGAATTTTTGATGGGAAAATAAATGTGCAAAATCAGCTAATTGTACAAAAAATTTTAGATAGCAACTTCCTGGAACTAAATTTTATTTGAACTTTGAATTGAAGTTGTAACAGCTATCTTTTATCTCTCAAAGTTGGAGCAAAATGAACCTAAAATAGGGAAGTTAAGCATCAAAATTACTGCAGAAATTGCAAGTTACAGCAGCACTTTGACAGCAGTAAAGCTATTATTTTACTATAGATTTTTATGTCTAACGGCAGCAGAAAAGTTGAAGGACATGGAACACATTCTTGAAAGGAAAATTAAGCATTTTTGAGAGCTAGTTCACAACAAAGAGAGAATTTTTTTCTCCACCTCAAAAGTCATCTTCGAAGGCTGATTTCTGCTTTCAAAAATATCTATTGTACATTTATGTTTGTATTGTGTTGAGTGTTGGGTTGTGTAATGGATTGTGAGTTTGAGTTTAGTTTTCCATTGTTAGATGAATTTATTTTCATGGTTTGAAGATCAGAAGTCAATAAGTGGATTGTAATTTATAATCAAATTTTATAGTAGAAATCAATAGGTTGTTAGATCCTGGCTTGCTGGTTGGAAGAGTGGACGTAGACACAAGAGCAAACCACTATAAAGCGGATTTGTCTTTCAACTCTATTTTTATTTTTTGCTACACATACATAGATTGACCATAGAATTAACATATATTTAAGTGGAGTTAGATTAAAATTTTTGAAAAGTCAATTTTTGATAACTAATTCAAGTCTCCTTGATTGTTAATGGGACTAACAAAGATGAATGAATATCAAGAGACAATAATTTTTGAGTGAATAAATTCAAAAAATAACTTTAATTATATATCTAAAAATTTTTACTAAGAATTATTTGAACGAAGCCCCAAAAAGATTACAAAGAGACACTTTTTGCTCTAAGTTTACGTGGAAATTTTCTCCAAATTTTTGTTGTATTTTGTCGCAAGCCTTTGTCCCTTGTTTATAAAAGAGGAGAGGGAAAAAAAGGGGAGAGGATGGGTGGGGGGTCTTAAGGCGCCCGCCAACGGCCTGGCCGTAGGGGGCCCTTGATTGGGCCCCCTAAGGGCCAGAATGGGGCCTTTGATGGCTGCCCATTGTTCTTTTTGGGGCCCAGAATAAATAGGCCCTGTTCTGGGTGGGCCAGATTTTTGGTCCAATTTTGGACCATATTTTGGGCCCTGTTTGGGCCATATTCTTGGGCCATAAATGGGTCAATGTTTGAGCTATCTTGGCCTATCAATAAAACAGAATCTATCGATGCGCATATTGTTCGATTACTTCTTTGCCGATCAAAATTTTATATATATATATATATATTTGGGCGTAATTTTTTCATGTCTTCTTTGACATCCAAGATGAGGCAATTTAGGGCCTCAACCTCTTCGGAGTTTGGTATGTCTTCCAAGGCCATTTGATATGCACTTACAACAATATGTATGTTTGGTATTATTCTCAACGACCTATCCCGTTCATGGATAAGGGACAGATTGCGCCCAAATTTTTAGGCCCTTTTAGGCGGATGAGACGGGACAGACCCAATTCATTCACTGCCTGGACAGGATGGGTCGGGCTCGTCCCTTAGGGACTAAAAAAAATCCATATTTATGCGAATGAGGAAACAAAAACAACGGCTGTTTATGGTTTTGGTGTTTATTTTATATTTTTCTCTTTTATGATTATAATTTATGTGATTGTGATATTTAAATTTATTAGGCAAAAAAGTCATGATCAAACAGTGATTTTTTTAGGTCCTTGGGGTACCAAACACCTCTTGAGGAACTCCCGTCCTATCCCTTGTCCCATGCAGCAACGGCATGGACACTGATTTTTAAGCCCTTCAACTAAACGGGACGGGACGGGCCCTTCATTTCAGAGACCTGTTTTACAAGGGGTCGAGACAGGAATTTCTTATTCATGGCTCTAGTGGTTGATGCATTTGTAACTTTTCTAACCAGAATGAGTTCAAGTTTTAGTAGCGGCTTTACTTTATTTAATGATTGTATGTGAGGTTCTCGTGGAGACGTCAAATGGTAAAGTCTCCCCACTTCTATCTTTTTATATTTCGTTCGATTGTATTTTCTTGTATAAAAAAAAATGTTTGTACGTGAGAAATTATCCATATTGTGTAACCATGGGCTTAGGGCACGGCCTCCCATTGAAAAAACAAAAGATCTTTTTTTTTTTTTTTTTGCATAATAAAGTCCAATATATAAAATTTAAAGAAACAAAAAAAATAGAGAAAGAAAAAAGAATTGGCTAGCATCACTCTAATAGTTGCTTAGGCATCACACCTGCCAGTAGAAAATATTACACCTTCTAAAATTTGGTCCTTCGGCTAAGAAATACCTCAAATTTGAAAGAACTCAAAACAATTATTGTTTGAAACTAAAATCCTTATTCAAGTTTTTCAATTACAATTAGATCACAAGTATTTAAATAGATTACTAATTTTAAGAAAATATGAGTAATAATTTTTTTGGCAATAAAGAATAATATTGAAAAATAAAAATAAGTATCTAAATAACTAAATATCAAAATAAAAACTAATTTAACTAATAAAATTCACTTCATGCTATTCCTAAGACATAATCAATCTACAAAAATATTTATGTCCAAATTCATTTTGCAATCAACTCAATGTTAGGTCCCGAAGGAATAGTCTAGTAATCACAATCCTCTCTTCCAACTTGAAGAACCCAGATTCAAACTTTTGTATAACAAAAAAATAATAATAATAATAATAAATAAAATCAGGACAAGATATTTCAGCCCCCTTTTCTCCTTCAAGCATGATCCCAATTAACTATGTTTTGAGTCCGTATTCATAAATATATTATATATACGTCCCTTTGGGATTCAAATCTCGGTCTAACAAAAAATATATATATATATATATATATTTATATGAACAGACATGACACATGGTTTACATAAGGGGAGAACCCTCAAGCATGTGGCAACTTTTATTTTTATCTTTTTTATTTTAAAAAAAAAATTGGGTGACAAGTGACAACTTCTTCAAATAATATATAGTATTATTCTTACTTTTATTTGTTTAAAATAAATAGGATAAGAAAAGAAATAAAGCAAATGTGGTGCAATTGATGATCAGGAGGTTTAATTGAGGCTTTGGTTTTGAATGATCAAGCATGAAGACTACAATAGTGCAAAACACATACAACCATGGATCGAAACTACTAGTGGCCTTCAGCTTGCGAAGTGCCCTGTCCTGTGGGGGCTGCATGGTCCTAGTCTCATAACCGGCCGTGGAGGCCCATCCTGAATCCCCATGGTTAGATGAGCTTCACTCGGTACATATTGCTGTAAACTAGACTTAAATCAACAAAATGCTGACAATCCAATATGACAATTATTGTTTTTTTTTTTTTTTTTTTTACACAACGAGTTGAATTCCAGGTCTTCTAATTGAAGATGAAAATTGTGACCACTAAACCGTTCTTTAAGGACCTTTCTGTATCAAATCTCGGATAAATTATTCCTCAAATTTCATTTTATTTCTAAGATATAAAATGCAACCTTTTCCCGATAGTCTTTTTTCATTATTCAAAGCATATGTGGCCGCAATGCTTCTCTCCCTAATGTTTATAGTAAAAAACATTGATAAAATCAATTCTCCGTGACGTTTTAGAGACAAAATGCCTGGAAAAATAGTTCTTGCGAAAAAATTTAGTTATGGCTGGAACTTTTATCGACCTTTTAGTAAAAAGGTCAATGAAAGTTTTCATTTTTCCAACATTTCTTTCATTGGCAAAATATGTCAACGTTTAGCTCAAATGTTGGGAAAGAGTAGAGAGAGAAATAGAAAGAGATGACAATTCCTGATTTTTTTTTCCCAAATATCAAGAAATGCTTTTAGAGAGAGAGAATGCTAGAGAGAGAGAGACTGCATTTGTAATGAATGGCTTTTTTTTTTTTTTTTTTTTTTTTTAACGTCGGCATATGTAAAAGCTTTCTCAACGTTTTTGAGAAAAATGTGGGGAGGGCCTTTAAAACCCTCAACCTGATTTCTTTTCATTTCTCTCTCCTCTCTTTTTCCTCTACTATTTTCTCCCATTCACTGCTACTGCTGAATCTAAAGATCTCCACTGAAACAGACACTACCGTTCTGCCCCATCATTGACTGCTTTATCCATTCTCCATTCTCTCTTTTGCTCTCTCTACTCACTACGAACTCCATTTTCTGGCAAGGTAAATTCTTCCATTCTCTGCAATCATTGATATATTATTTATTGTTTTTTGATACCCATACATGATTAGGGTTTAGAGTAGGGAAGGATTGTTGAAATTTTGAATTTGTTTGAAGGGAATACGAAAGTTTTGGTGTTTGAAGGTTGATGATTTTGGATAAACAATGGAAGAAGGTTTGAAGAAGACTTTTGAAGTTGAAAGAACAACAAGACACAATAATTTTGAGAAAATAATCTCAAAGATTGTTTTGACGATTTATCAAAGAGACATTATAATAATTGCTTGAGACAATACTCCAAGAAAGAATACAAGAGAGAGACTTTTGCTCTAAGATATACAATGAGACATTGCTCCAAATTTTGTTTTTTGTTGCTCCATCCCCTGCTTCCCTATTTATAGAGAATGAGAGGGTGAGAAATGAGAGTAAGTGAGGATGGGAGGTCTTGACAGCCCTTCTCTCCAACGGCTAGATTCTTCTAGCCATTGGAGGCCATTTCTTGGGCCCCTTTATGGGCTGAAATTTGCCCAATTAAGTGGGCAAATAAGCTGGCTTGAGTTGCTCCAATTGCTTCTCCAAAATGGGCCTGAACATAGCTGCGCTGGGAGCATTCTGGAACAAGAATTCTGGTCTACACACGGTAGATCAACCTATTGCCATCATAGGTCGACCTGAGGCTTTCTAATTGCAAGAATTTAAGCCACGACACACAGAAGTCGACCTTTTTCCTTCCCAAGTGTACCTGCTTCCTTCACAGGTCGACTCGATGCCTTCATAGGTCCACTTGCTGGGAAACTTCATGGGCAGCCTTGTGTTCTTGACGTGGGCCGGCTTCCTGGGCTATTCTAGGGCTTGGATCAAGGTTTCATTGATAAGTCTTGATGGCCTTTATTTCTGGATGGAAGATAGCTGCATTGCTGGAAGGATCCAGATTGGGCTAGAGCCCGTGGCCTGTTTCTGGACATTTCTCCTGAGCAGTCCGTGCCTTCCTCCTGGGCTGGATTCTTGAATCAATTTGAGCTCTTCTTCTTCTTCTTCTTCTTCTTGGACTTTGGGCATGGTTTCTTCTTGTCATTATTGATGTCCAAGGAGATGCAATTTAGGGCTTCATGCCCTTCAGGGTTGGGCTCACTTTCCTCAAGCATTTGATCAATACTTGCAACAAAAATTAGGATGAAATTAGGGTAAAATTTGGACAAAATTAGAGCAAAATTAGGATTTATGGTTTAGAATCTAGAATTTAGAGTTTTAGAATTCGGATTTTGGGACATATTAAATAAAAATTAGTAATAAAGCAAAGCAAACTGACAGTTTATTAATGAAATATATTCACAATAGGGTTTAGGGTAAAATTTGTATTCTCTTTTGAATTATAAAAATTAACAACATAATTTTGTATTTTATAAATTCCTAATTTTCCTTAGTCATGCCTCGAATAATAACAACATAGTTTTCTTTGTCTTTGCATCTGAAAATGGATTGGTAGTAGTCATTCCACGAGATAATGATCCATAGTAACTAGTAGGTATTGGTCTGATCCCTTTTCCTCTCACTCTACCCGAATGTTCTTTGCCAGTTGCTTCAAGAAGGACTTTATCCGCAATCTCATTATTGGACCCTTGTGTTGAAGCTGCTTCACTTTTCATTATTTCTTCGACTCTTTCCTATGTAAACAAAGTGAATATAGAAATATTAGCATAAAGACTTATAAAGAAATGATAGCTAAAGTTCATGTAAATTACCATTAAATGAGCAAACTTTGTGTTGATATATGAACCATAGAACTTCACATGAGTAGCTATGTGCAGTTCAATTCTGCACGATTTATGTGATGTCTCCGATTCTTGAAACTAAAGTTTTAGCAACTGAAAAAATACTAATAAATACATTATCAGTATATAAATTATTTACCAATTCCCTTTTGCACGTAACAAATGACTTGGATCCACAAGTGTGTGTATACTTTTAAAATAATTTACCATAATTTAAAATAATTTTACCTATATTTGCCCTAATTTAAAAGATTTCACCCCAATTTAAACCATACTAAATTTTGTGCTAATTTAAACAATTTTGCCATAACATAAAAAGATTTTACCCTATTTTGCCCTTCCAAATTTTGTCATATCCTAATTTTGTCCTAATTAAAAATAATTTTACACTAATTTTTTTTCCTAATTTAAAAAATGCCCTAATTTGGCCTACTAAATTTTGCCCTAATTTAAAATATTTTTACCCTAAGTTTTCCTTAATTTAAAAGATTTTACCCTAACTTCAAATGGTGGAGATAATTCAAATCTGAACACAAAATCAAATTCTCAAAACATAATTAACAAATTCACCCAAACAATTTCATGCAGAGAAGAGAGCAGCCAAATAACTTCGACCAGCCAAAGAGGAAAATAAGGCACTCACTGGTGGAGGAAAGTGATAATGGTAGTAGCAGAGGAACCTTCTGAGGCGGGGATAGAGAGGTGATGGCAACCACCGAGAGGAGGCAAAAAGTGATGACAAGAGATTCTATCAAGGCAGATAGCGTAGTGAGAGAGGATGTGCTACTATGGTAAGAGAGGATATGTAACTTTGGTGAGAGAAGGGTGAGGAGAAGAAGAGAGAAGAGAGAAGAGGCAGTAGAGGTGTGTCAGTTGTCAATGCAATAGTAGCCAATAGGGGTGAGGAGAGGAGAGAAAAGAGAAGTGAGAAGCTCCACCTAGGGTTTTACTTTCCATCCTCGATGTTTCACTTAAACATGTTGGGACTCATGAGAGAATTGCCAACATTTTAAAGTGAAGTGTCAATAGTTCTTGAAGAATCGCCAACATTTATAGAAACAAATGTCGGCACACTAAGAACAAAGACCAACGTTTATAAATAAAACATTGGTAGAGCACTTGAGGTGTTGACATTTGCTGGAACACATCAGGACGAAACCTTACGCATCGAGATGACTCTCTCTCTCTCTCTCTCTCTCTCTCCCCCCCCTCTTTCTCTCAATGATTTCCCAATGCTTAGGCATAAATGTTATAACCGAATCTATCAATGCTATGGGAACTTTCTCTCCCTCTTTCTTTTCCCCTCATTCTTTCTATGATATGTCAGAAGTTTACTAGTCAAATGTTGGGAATGCTATTTCATATGTAGATGTTTGTGAAAAAATATCGGCAATAATAGAAAACTATGCCAACATTTTCTTCTTAAATGTTTGCATTAATATTTTTGTTACAGACATTTATTTAGCCAGATGTCGGGAAACAATTAACTGCCACCCCTGATTTTATGCCCCTTCATTTTTGCCAACGTTTTTGGGCATAAACATCATTAATGTATACTTTTGGTAATGTTTTTGAGAACATTGTCATTAAATGCAAAATTGTGGTGACTTTTTTTCGAAACATCATAAACAAAATGTCAGGAAAGGAATTTTCGTAGTATTTGTTTTTAAAACTTGTGGAGTTCATGGTTTTATACAACAATTCTAGAGAGAGACACTATTTTGAGCCCAAAGGTATGTATTGTTTACTATGTATGTTTTTCCTGTCATAAATGTTGTAGTGTTTGTGTTCGTTGTAGACCATGCAATTACAATGCACAATTTGCGCACGCTACCTGTGCATGTGTATTTTCAAGCGAGGTTATGAAGCAATCAGAAAGGGAGTTAAGATGTGATTTTTGGTGACAAAGTGGATAAGATGGAGCCTAAAAACTACATTAAAGGTGTTTGGGTGAGGCTGACATATAAGGCCATGTGAAAGCACAAACAACTTGCGTGTAAAGTCTACCGCACTACTTGTGTGTGCACATGGTTTCAAGTGAGGTTATAAGGGGTTGGTGATTAAATTGATGAAAGGGAGAATAAAATATGTATAAAAGGAGTTTGGTTACGGCAAACTGGCATGGCCATGTTAAAACATAAACAACTTACACACGCATCTGCACACATTGCCTATATGTACGCATTGGTTCAAGAGGGATGTTTATGGGTAAGAAGAGGAGTTAGGATCTAATTTTTTGGTTACTTAGTAGGTGACAGATGATGAGTAATACTTATAGGGGAATTAGGCACGATAGGCATGTGTGCTTAAGTGTGCAAGCACTTTGTTTGTGTAGCCATGCACAAGCACTTTGCTTGTGTAGCCATGTGCGTAACGTCTTTGCACGCTAGCGGAACTAGAATACGAGTTTCTCCCTCACATGACCTTTGACTATTAAGTCTCCTATATTAAACTTTTTTGACCAAGTTAGACCTAGATTTTTGAGAATTTTTATGCCTTTTTGGACTAAGATAACCCTAGGTTGATGATGATTTTATGTACCGTTTTAGTTTGAATTAACCCTAATTCAATAACACTTTATATTCTTTCAAATGTGCTTTCATATTGGTGACTTTATATGCATTATTAAACGACCTCATTGACTAAGTGTGATAGAAGTAAATGAACACAACTTCAAATCATGAGAAACCTCATTGACTAAGTGATAGAAGTAAATGAACACAACTTCAAATCATGAGAAACAAACATAGCTTCCTCATTCTTGAGTTATTAATGAATATACAAATAATAAAGATTATTGGATTGGATAAGAAGACTCTCGACCTAGGTTACTTGACTACCACCATAAGAGTATAGTTTTCTTCTTATATAAATAGTTAACAAGAAAGTATGTGAACCTCCCCCAACAGTGGAGGTAGATAAGATAAAACTTCATGACATAAATCTTTTAAGAGAAACAAAATGGAAAAACCATGAATAAAACATTTAAAATGCAAAGAAATCAACTCCTAAGGATCATCAAAGATCAAAGACACCAACAGTTTGTTTTTCTTAAAATTGTAGGAGATGAAACTCCTAATTCAATACACTCCTTATATGACTAGAGGCATGGGCGAGTGAGAAAATTCATACTTGTTGGACTTCTCACTTTTTTTTTTGGGTATTCTATGTTCATCATAATATTGCTTGTACCATGGTTCGATGTTTAAGTGTAAATAGCTTTCTGTATGTATATCGTCCATGACATCATGAAACATACACAATATCTGCCTTATTTTATGGGCTTGCTATGTACGTCTCTCTTCTTGAATCCCCTTGGGACTCACTTGCTCAACTAGTGGTTAATTAACTCAAATCTTAACATTTCAGGTGATTCAAAAGACGAGGAGGAGCCATTCAGGGTAGTGAAGGAGCCATCCACCTCGTGATACTAGATCCCTTTCCTTTCTACTTTTATCATCCAGTTTTTAATTATATTTTGAAACAATATGACACGATAATCATATGACCCGTGTACATGGTTTGAGTATATTTTTTGCATAAGTATGTTTAATTAATATATATGTGTGGGTGTTGTGCTGGATAGAAAACCCAACTTAGTGTATATATTCACGTTTATGATATTATTTAATACTTAATATAGTTGTCTTCCTGCTTAACTCTAATATTGGTGCTTGGAAATAGGAAAGTAGTTCCTTTGGAATTCTAACAATGCATGACATAAAAATGTACAATTTGTTGAAACTAAAATGATCCTATGTAAATTTGTAATAGTCACTAAATGGGGGTGACTTTTCCAAATTTTTCTAGAAAATGTTTGTCATGCCCCAACCTGTAGGTTTTGATATGCAACAATTACTGTGCTACTCTGAAACACCTGTGAGCTCCACCTTGTGCTCCAAGGTACCACAAGACTTTCGAAATATCCAACAGAACCATAGACCATCCTAACCACTCAAATCATCAATCCACAAAATAAAGTCTCCCATTTAGGGAATAGAAATCAAAATCAATGAAAATAATTCCCAAGTAAACTTTAAAAAAAAGAAAAAAAAATGGAGATCCCCAATGTAGCATGTACATAAACAATTCAAACTATAATCAAATACAGGTTTAAATAAATTTCTAAATAAGTTTTATACAAAATGTCATCCTCAGGTCCATTGATCGATACCTCACAGATCGGAACAAAATCTATACCTAAAGAAATCTTTGACAGAGGTCTCCCCAAAGTCTAGCACTAAATAACCATAAATCTTGGCTAGGCTCTGTAAAGGTGAAGAAGGAGGGATGAGTATACACTACATCTAATGAGTGTATAACATGTTATGAGAATAAATGAGCGATAATTATTGATATGTCAAACATTTAACTCAAATTCATATCATCAGATCCATTGAAAACAAGGGTTCATAGTCAAATATCAAGTTATCCAAATAAGATTTAATAAATTATAGAGAACAAATTATATTCATTCAATTATATTCCTGTGTTTTTTTTTTTTCCTCAAAATCATGGGATTGCCAAAAATTATAGTTTTTAACAATAGTCTACCGCAATTAAGGGTAAAACTGTCAAGAGTTTTCATGCTCATTCCAATTTACAAAATACCCCACCCTTGGCATTGGCTCGGGTCTCTTTTAGGGTGCTACTAAGCTAGTCTGAAGGGAGGAAGTTGGAGGCACTCTCAAACGCAGCTACCTTCTCAGTTAAATAAACGTCCAATCATGTCGCCCTGTCGGGCTCCGCATTATGAAGGGAATGATTATATCCATTAATCATACATATAGTACCATTTCACGATTATTGCATCATATATCAAAATGTGTTAATAATTATTCAAACACTTTTCAAGTCATGAGTTCAATGTTAACTTGTTTAATATAGATCAATCAACATGACACATTAATTTCAATTTAACATATGGATGTATATTTTCTACCAAATCCCCTTTTGGAACATTCTACAACAATGCAATTTGAAAACCAGTTTTAAAAGTATTTATAAAATTAATACAAATCATTTTTTCACTTAAAACTATAAGTTTGCATTCACTCATCTCTTGGGAGGATTATTACTTCCAATTGAATCAACAATGATATTCAATCACTATTTGAGTCCAATTGCCTTACACCTAAGATAATAAACATCCATTACTCACTTACTCACTTGTGAAACTAGAGTTAAATCGGTTTTTCTCCAATTTATGACAAACCCTAATTTTCAAAATTTCACAAATCTATGTTCCAATTTCTTCAATCACACACCAATTGTAATTATATGCCATTATTGTTCTCGATGTTTTCCAAATTTCAACATTCATAACCCTAGACCTAAACCTCCCCCCAAATTTCACATTTTCACAAACCTTAACCTAAATCTTAAAATCAGGTAATGATAGCTCAAGTCCAAGATGAGAGAGAAGTATTACATTTATTTGTGTCGTCGGTTTCGTCTCCAAATCAAAACACCTCAAAACCTTAGATATTCTCTCACTAGAAAACCTAGTTCTCTCTTTAGGTTTGATCTTCTTTGTGCTCCTTTGAGACTTTGGATGCCTCAACCTATAGTTTTGGAAGAGGTTTGGTTGATTTCAAGGGAGAAATAGAGAGTGAGTGAGAGACGAAGGGAGAAAGCAAGAGGAGGGAGTGTGAGAAGTCGAGAGATGGGAGAGAATGAATTTAGGGCAAGTCGACTTGGAATTCAAAAGTCTAACCCTCAAGTCAACATGAGTCATGGGCAAGTCAACCTGAGGAATATAGGGCACAGAAAACCCAATGCTAAAATGAAGCAAATTGACTGGCCCTATGATAAGTCGACTGACTTCACTATAACCCAAGTGTTAAGTCTACTCAAACCTAGAACAAGTTGACCTATGAATTCTAAGCCTCGAAACTTACACTACAGATGCACCAAGTCAACTTACTAACTGCACAAGTTGACTTGTCAAAACCAAACCCTAGAAGCTTAGTCTACAAGCTAGCTAAGCCGACTCACTAGTAACACAAGTCGACTATACCCAAGACACAAATCCATGAGTCGATCCAAGCATTAACAAGGGGACTTGTCCCTCTCATTTCCTAAGTATAAGTCAACCCAGTAAGAAAAATAAGTCGACTTGGAAATTCTAAATCTCAGAAAAATCAAAATTTAACCAATATATCTCTAGGGGAATTCATGAGCTTCTTCTTTTCATATATCATCAAAACTATCAAGTCCAAATCATTTTGGAATTATATGGAAGAACGAAAATTAAAAATTCAAATATCGAATTTCAGTATTACAATTCCTAACGTCCTAAAAATAAAATTTCGTTCTTGAAATTTAAATATGAAATTATATACTAAATAAATGTGGGTATTGGCTCCGCATAGCATTTTTGGGTTCCCAAATCTTTTCTTCGACCTGATCACTTTTCCATTTGATTTTAACAATAGGGATTTGTTTATTCCACAACCTTTTGATTTGACAATCAAGGATGATTACGGGTTGAGTTTGAAGTTCAAGTGTTTCCTTAATTCAACTGGTGGAGCCTATAAGATATATGAAGGATCGACAAATATCTCTTCAATATTGGAGACATGGAATACATAATCTATTTTCTCTAAATTCAGGGCAAGTCCAGTCGATATGCCACTTTTTCCTATCTTTTTCAAGGATCTTGAAAGTGCTAATGTAATGGGAATTCAACTTACTCTATTTCCAAAACTAGATCACACCCTTCTAAGGTGGTATTTTCAAGAATACCATGTCTTCCATGTCAAACTTTAGAGGTCTTCTCCTTTTATCGGTATAGCTCTTTTGCCGATTCTGAGTTATCTTCATCCGTTTCTGGATTACTTTTACTTTCTTCATAGTAGTTTCAATCAATTCCATACTTTCAATTTTCCATTCTCCAATCTCATCCTAACATCACCGGAATCCCGCATCCTTCCGTATAATGCTTCATAGGGTGGCATCTCGACACTGTCGATAGCTATTATTATATATGAATTCAATCAATGGGAGATGCCTATCCCAATTTCTATGAAAATCCATCACTTACATGCTCTAAGTATATCCTCCAAGGTCCGAATTGTGTAATCCGACTCTCCATCGATCTCGAGGATGGAAAAGGAGTGCAATTTTAACTTTATCCCCAAAGACTATTACAACTTTGGCCAAAACCATGAGGTACCCACAATCACAGCCCAACACAATCGATATCTAACTCCGTGAAGTCTCACGAGACCTCTTCAATATATAGTTTGGCCAATCTTTTAAAGAGTAGGTGTTCGAATCAAGAAAATGTACTAATTTGGTGAGTCGATCTACTATCACTCAAATAGTATCATGATGGCTCGAAGTACGTGGTAATCCTACCATGAAATTTATGGTGATATGTTCCCATTTTTACTCTCGTATAGGCGATAGTTATAGGGTTCCGTCACTTCGATGTTCAGCCTTAATTTGTGGGTATTCAAGGCACCTAGCCATAAACTCGGTTATTTTCCACTCAATCCGGACCACCAATAGGTTTTCTTGATGGTTCGAGACGCCTTAGTACTCTTATGATATATTGCATAGGGTGAGTGTGTCTCTTCAAATATAACTCTCCGAAATTCATCATTTTTGGTAACACAAACCGCTTCTCATACATAACCATACCGTTATCCGGATTTTGAACTCACCACATTTACCTTTGTAGACTTTTTCCAATACCCCTTTAACTCTTCATTGTTAGCTTAAAGCTCTCGGATGCGATCCATTAACCTTGGTCGCACTTTAAATTTGGCTAAAAGTGTACCAGCTCATCATTGGGACAAGCACAAAGTCTTATCAAGTATGAGAGGTAAGAACTCCCATGAGATGTCAAAGGTAAGACGTGCGGTTTAATGTATCCGCGACTATATTTGCTTTCCTATGGTGATAATCCATCACTGGGGATCAAAATATTTGATCAATTTTAGCCATCTTCGTTCGCTAAGTCCCGTAGAGCTTTTTTTCCCCCGAAAGTGAGCAACATTTGATACTTTTATGGTCTAATAAAGACTCGGCATGTTACCTATAGCAAGTAATAATTACCAAATCTTCAAAGCGAAGATAATGGAAGCTAGCTCTAAGTTATGTGGGGTAAGATTCAACTGAGATGTCTCAATCGACGAGTGACGCAAATACAATCACCCTATCCCCATGTATCAAAACACAACTTGACCCTTGCTTTGCTAGAATAAGGTACATCACAAGTTGTATCGCTAGTGGGGATGGCAAGAATAGGTGCGGATGTGAGTCTCTTTTTAAATTCTTGAAAACTCTCTTCACATTTGTCACTCTACTCAAATTTGACACCCTTTTGAGTTAAGTTGGACAATGAGGCTCCAATTTTGGAGAATCTCTCAACAAATCTCTGGTAATATCCTACCAATCCGAGAAAACTTCTCAACTCGAGAACATTTTTGGGTTATTTTCACTTCAGAATTGCTTTTAACCTTTTTTTGGATCTACAAATATAAGGATCTTCGGATACAATGTGCCCTAAAAACCAATTTCTCTTAACCAAAACTCAGACTTAGAGATCTTGGTGAGTAGTTACTTCTAACTCCTGAGTTTGTAAAACAATTCAAAAATGCTGAGAATATCTTCATTGTTCTCGGAATACACCAAGATATCATCAATAAAGATTATGACAAACTTATCGGGGTAAAAGTAAAAGACTCGATCTATCAAATCCATGATGTCGTAGAGGGAGCATTTATCAACCTAAAGGGTAATACTTATACAAACCTGTAGTAGCTATACCACATTCTAAAACGATCTTGTGGATATCATCCTCCCTCTATTCTCAATTGGTGATATCCTGATCTTAGATCTATCTTCGAAAATATTGAAACCCCTTAAAGTTGATAGAAGAGACCAACGATTCTTGAAAGAGGGTACTTGTTTTGATTGGGATTTTATTGAGTTACCAATTGTCTATACACAACCGAAGGGTCCCATCCTTCTCACAAACAGAACCGGAACACCCCATGTTGAGGTACTTGGCTCTGACGGACCATTTCTCTACTAATTCTTGGAGTTGCACTTTTACCTTCTTCCACTCAGTAGGAGCCATTCTATAAGGAGGAATTGAGATCGGAGCAGTGCCAAGAACCACATCAATAGCAAAATCAAATCTCTCGGACCAAAGGCAACCTAAACAACTTTTCTAAAAAAACATCCGAGAACTCCTTCACCAATCGAACATTATTCAAGTTCGGACTCTCCACGTAAATGTCGATGATATGTGCTAACTAGGCCTCATAACCCTTTGCATCAATCTTCATGCTTTTCCAAGATCACACAACTTAACAATATTCAACACTAAAGAAGGAAACATGGCGAGGACACCGTCTCTAAACTCTATCTCTTTGGTGAAGCAATCCACAAATGCTCAGTAGAGATATGGTACCAGTCTATACCTAGAATGACCTTAAAATCCACTATATTTAGTCGAATCAAATTCGTTTTCAAGAATCACTTTGCATATCTTTACTTTGCAACCCTTGTATGTGGTATTTCTAACCACTTGCTTTTCCAAAGGAGTGATAACTAACAAATCCTCTTCAACCAAAGCAAATGGCCTATCGAATTGCTTAAATAAACCTTGGATTCAATAAAAGGTTATTTGAACCTCAGGATTACTGCTACCACGTACATCAACCAATACAAAAATGTTCATTGTACATAATTGTACAACACACTTAACAATTGGGTTAATTATTTGAAGTTTCAAAATCCATAATAATTGTCAAGTTAAACATTGTACATGCAAGTCAACTTGCACTCGGGAGACGAGTTGACCTACCTTGGCTAAGGGAGGGGATAAGTCGACTTGAGAAGAGAGTAAGTCAACTTAGGAAGTCTATTTAGGAGACTATTAGTCGACCAGATAAAACAACTGACTTTAACAAAGTTACTCTCGTAAACCAAACTCTACAGATTATAAGTCGATTTGGGGTATCCACAACGCGATATGGGGATCATGATATCAAAACAAAGGTTTGTAACATAATTGAGTCAACTTGACTATGATACAAGTTGACTTGACCTTAAAGACAAACAGAGAAATACATAAGTCAACTCACCTATTAGCCCGCTTGACATGAGAAATCAAGATCATAGAGATCAACATGAACAAAATGGGTCAACCCATTTAACAAACAAATAAACACTTTCAATAAAAAAACAATGTATGCAAGTCGACTTAAACCTCTAACAAGTTGACCCAGGTATCTAACACTTGACAAGTCAACCGCATGAGAGTAATTTGTCGAAAAGGAAGCATTCAATGTGCCTTAAACATACTCAATCAAGCCATAGTGATCTTTAC
This sequence comes from Dillenia turbinata, assembly GCA_037126225.1. Classification (NCBI taxonomy): domain Eukaryota; kingdom Viridiplantae; phylum Streptophyta; class Magnoliopsida; order Dilleniales; family Dilleniaceae; genus Dillenia; species Dillenia turbinata. Next base: position 21,111,318 of record JBAMMX010000016.1, on the reverse strand, counting down.
CTCCATAAACTCTCATAAAACATCAAAAACACTTCTAATCTCATTATCATGCATATTCATCAATATGCTTCTAAATCGAAATCATAAACACATACAACTACATAGCATTTGTAGCAAAACCCCAAATCAAAGTCATGAATATATAATCACATAGTATTCGCATTAAAACTTCTAAATCATAAATTCCAAGTTCAAGAGTCTACTAATGACTTACGCTTGGGATTATTTTGAGGTTTCTCATTTATCATTGCATGACCATGTTTGATTCCTTTGTTGGGGATTTGAGGAGGGACGGCCACTAAATTGTTTCCGCACTCATCCATGGAGCAGTACTACTAGATGGGTAGGGGCACGGGATCGACCATTCCTCGAACCACTTGGGTGGTCTTGACTCAGAGATGATTTTCATATCCATTAGGACCCAATTCGCGGCAAGAATTATGAAAATATCCAATTTTCCCACATATTGGTAACACTTGGAAGGCTCAGGCATGGTTCGAGGTGTTTCTCACAATTCTAATAGGGTTCTCTTCGGCCCTACCGATTTCTCCGATATGGCACCGTATGGAAGTGCTAAACTGGGAGAACGGTTAGGCCTCAGAGAGCCAAAAAATCTAGAAACTAAAACTCAACTATAAGAGTTTGTGCCCCCTGGCTCTCTTGGGACCTTGACTCGCAATGAACCCGACTTTCTCTTACTTGCACTTTTCTCTAACTTTTCCTCTCTATTACCATCTTCTTGGCCCTAAAAGCCAATTCCAACACATGTT